>MQRK01220259.1:20076-41844 GCA_001938485.1 Girardia tigrina
AGAAGGACACTGACCCCGTAGGAGGCCTATCGGGGGGCCCTTAAGGACTTTAGTTTGGGTGGACCCTCTAAAGAGCCTTAGGCTCAATACCATTGAAAGAGATGGGAGGCCCATTGAGTCTAGAAAGAATTTCTTAACTCCAATGGCTCACTCTGATTGGTCGACGAATCAGAACAAGTTTCTTGGTCTACAGGGATTTTAAAACATCACAATTACAAAATGTTTTTGTTGATGCTCGAAAACGAAAATTTTAATCATTTGTAAATTTGTTTTTTGAATCGAGCAAATTTATCGAGTGTAAATTTATTTGAATCAAACGAATCAATTGAATATTAGATTTTATACGAATCCAATTGAATTTAACGAATTAATGAAAAGTTATTTTCATTTACGAATTTGAATATTCGATTGAATTTTATTTAAATTTGAATACAAATTTATTCAAATATAATTAGTTTTTGTTGAATCTTGATTTATATGAATTGAAAATTAATAAAATATGAATGATAATCGGTGTAAATGATAAATTTAAATGGACCCAGGCCATTCATGAAATGATCACGCATCAAAGCTGCTGCTTCTATGCTACCATTGGTAAGTCTTTGGGAAACCTAAGTATCGAAAACAGGTGATAAATTCGATGTAAATTTATATTGTAATAATTTAGTTTTTTTTAAAAATAATCAAATCATTGTATCCGTGATATATATTTGGAGACAAAATTTTGTAAGGCGTGGTCACCATGTAAAGAGGCACACAAGTCATTTTCAAAGATTTATTTATATCCACAATTATACCATATTATTTAAACAACAATTCAGGAGAACTAATAAAAATATTGTGAATCCTTTTTAAATATAAATATCAATATGTATTTAATATAATATAGATTGTTTATAATTAGTCATCCCTACAGTCGAAACGTCTTTGATGTGAAAAAAATTATTGAAACATAATCGCTTAATGTCTCCTTAATGTAGTGACAACCATATAACACTTATCCAATCAGTTAAATATTTCTCCCAAAATTTAATTCATAAAAACATTAAATCATATTTTTTTTAATAAATTTTAATATTAAACAAAATTTTCACGTTTGAAAATTTCTCAAAGTTAATAAGAAATTTAAAGAATTTTTTCATCAATAAAATTTCTTTTATACAACAGAATGTAAAGTGAAAAGTGAACCGAAAACGAGAGAACAAAAAAATTTAGTTTAATTTTTAAAAAATGAAAAATATGTCGGATGCAAATAATTTTTGTTTTAATAATCACAATAAAATTTACAGTAATTTGATTTCCTCGTTTAATCATTACTCAATTTACACATTTTCAAATAAAATTCACATATTTGATTTTATATTTGATGTCACATATTTGATAAACACAGTCAACATAATTCTCTGGTCGGTGTTTTGAAAACTCCGCTCAATAAATTCCCAGTGGTCACATTACTCGACGATACGACGATCAAGGGCAAACTTGTCTTCTACAACGCTATATGAATACCGATTTGGCACAGTGTCCATTACGCCAATGCAACAAAGGCAAATCGATCAAATATTCGAAACAATCCTAAATTACATTATTGAATGACAGCACACACGAGCATTCATGTGGCCATCGGAGTTCGTCCTCAAAACGCGCGAGAACGAATACAAATGAATTAGATCTGCACAAGCGGCACTCTGAATGAACCACAAGTATACATCGGCAAAGATGAAATATTCGCGATACTCACCAAACACCTAATTGACGGATATAGAGCTGACTGGCAAGATGTCGTCCACTTTGATGTTCAAACGCTATCATGCACCGGTAATTAATTATTATTACTGGACCGTTGTTCCCGATCCAAGTCTCATCATCCGTTGTCGGTTATCGGACCGTTTATGTTTCACCCATAACAGTAATAAATGAAAAGTTTAACCAATTTAAGAAGTTATTTGTCCAAAAAATCCATTGATGGAAACAATTCATCTTTTTGTTGAATAAATGCGGATTTGTCTTTTTGTGGAAAACTTAATAAAAGTCTCAAACCATTATTATTATTAATAACTCATTTGATTAAAGTTTTATATTAATATAAATTATAAAGTGTATTTTCAATAAATCTGTAAATATTTTCATAACATTGTGTTCTTATGTTTCCTTTTTTATTGCAATGATTACATGTCACATTTTTACAATCTCTTCTAACATGTCCTTCTTCATGATATGCCCAACAAGTAATTTTCCTGACTCTAAAATTTCTTCTTGTATCTTCTGGAATTTCTCTATTCCGCGGTCTTGTTGTTCTCTTTTTATTTTCCACTGTTTTCCATTCATTTTCTCTTTTTATATTATATGCTGCCACTGGTGCATTTCTTTTTCTCATGTGCGAACATTCTTGTTGTATTTCTTCAATCTCATCAGATTTCGTGATACCTAGAATGGCTATTTGTTTTTGTACATCATCATCATTTATCAAGTTAGCGTATACTAAATTCGATAGTTCTTTCTTACCTAGCTTTTTCTCTACCAATTTCTCTATTAGTTCGTCTGTCTTTCTAAATATTATTGTAGGATCGCTGGAGCCAATTCTCAAATCTAACATTTCTTTCATTATATCTAGTACGGTTTTTTCCTTGGAGAACGTTGCTCTTAATTTTTCTTCACATGTTTCACCGGGTGCTGTTTCATACTTGATCATTGCCTCCGGTGTCATGTATTTGAAATTAAAAATAAATTTAAACATAACATATTTTTAGATAATAAGAATTCAAACATTAATCATCCATCTGGGTATGAGAGACAATTCAAAATCAATATACACATTCAAACACAAAACATCAAACATTCAAATATTCCTCACAATAGTAAAATTTGAACGTAACCGATAAACCGTGATTCAGATGATAGCGAAATTTAAGTTTTTTAATATAAATACGAAAATTTGCAAATTGATACTAAATTGATTTTTAGCAATATAATTAGAAAATAAGTGACAGAAAACGTCATTTATCAATTGAATTAATATTTTATTAGTATTTTTATAATTGATTCCAAATATAATTCCATATCAACATTATTAAAAATCGGTGTTGATTAAACAAATGGTGTACCAGAACAGTTTTCGGTTGATTTCGACGGCTTCCTGGCGTCTTTTAACGAGGACGCTGCACTAATAGAACCGTCTTGTTGCGGGTTATCTAGATAGAATTTGAAGTTTTATTTCGGTTCCCCATAATTTTGCATTTTAATGATAGGGGGACCGACAAAAAAACAAACAAACAAAAATATTAGACAAATATATTATATATAGGAATAAATTCTCGTATCGCAGTCTGATAACTGAACATAGAGAATAATCTTCTAAAAAATTATTGAGAAATTATTTTACTACCTGAAAAGCAGAATTATACGTCTAAACTAAAAGCATTTTACAATCATATTCGAAACATTGACCCCATTTATTTAAATAAAATGAATTTCTTTTTTATTTTATTTGTATTAAATTTTATGTTGTTCATTCTTCCTATTTCTCTTCAAATCCTAGAAATAAATAATGTGGATTAGGGAAATAATTAATTGAAATTATAGAAATGAATAACTCTAACAAGTTTTATTAATCTTGCTAATTATGTATAAATTACTTTTACTCATCAGTTTTATTAATTTATTTGCCTGATTCTTATTACAACAATTTTATTATATTCTAATAATGTAGAAAACTATTTTTTTCATCTTAAAAATTTGATAAATTTTGATAAAAGATCATTAGTTTTCTAATTAAATTAGAAAATTTGAATAAGTTTCAGCTACATTAATTATAATTTATAATTAAGTAAAATATTGTAAAAATATAAACAGAGCTGTAAGGAAAACCTTTCTTTTAAGAAGTAAAGAATTAAAAACATTTAAACTATGTTTGATCCGCTTGTCCGTAGAAATAAAAATAATGCTTTCAAAAGTCAAAGAACTTATTTATAAAGCTATACAATTAAAATCCAAAGTAATCATTAATAAAGTAATACAACAAATAAATAAAGAAGTTTATAAAAACTGACTTTATAAATACAATATGTTAGGAACGTTTATAAAATATAAAATTTTTGAATCTTATCAAATTATTAAATAAACAATTACATTCCGTAAAATATTGTTATAAATATGTTAAAATAAGATTTTCAGAAATTTAATGTAAAAATATTAATTTAATTAAGAAATAAAATAAATTTTACGGTAGGGTTGTTAAAAGATTTATGTAAAGATTTATTATAAAGTAAAAAAAAGTTAATTTCAAATTTGATAAAAATATTTATTTGAAATAGAATAAAAAGTAATTTAAGTGTGATATTTAATTTACGAAATAAAAGTAAACTAAACCATTTTGGTAACTTTTAAATAAAAGTAAATTTAAAATGTGGTTATAATTTGTTTTGGAAAATGTAATTATAATTTTAAGGAAATTAAAATTGGAATTAAAAAATAATTGTAGAACCATTAATTCGACTTAAATAAAAAATGCGATTTTAATTTTTTTTGGAAAATGTAATTTGAGAAACAGGAAAATTTAAATGTACCATAAAATTGAAAAATTAATAAAAGACGCAACAAAATCTTTGACAAAATTTTAATTCACTATAATTTTTTATTAAAGAAAATATAGAATTTTAATTTGTAAAAAAATAAACTAACTATATTTTTATTTATATCTATTTTTATTTACATTGGTTGTGTAAAAAAGAAAGTACAAAAGTTCCTCAAAAAATATTTGCTTAAAAAATTCAAATTGTTATAGAAATAAATTTTTGTGTTCATGATAATGTCTTTTGATCAAGAACCCAATACAATACATTTGCTTTTTTTCGATTTAACACATCTTAAAAAAGACACGAAATAATATTAGGTTGTAAAGTGAAATAGTTATAATTCGACAATGAATTAAAATTTTTTGCTCAGTTTTTTATTGGCTATTGAACACATCAATAAAAATTAATTAAAATTATTGATAAATATTTCAATAATCATTACTTTAAAACAGAAAAATGCAGAAATTCGAACTATTATGAAGTACACGTTCCTACGTGGAACCTCAGTCCAATAAACCATGCGAAACAACAATTAAGTATTTGGATGCAATGCTGTTGAATAGCGGACAGTCGGACATTGGTCCAGAAAATTCTTGAAAGGTAATTTTAACCTAATGAGTCTCGGGGTCGAGCAGGAACGCAAGTAGATAATGACAAACTAAAGATAAACTTTGAGTTAGTTGAATCAAAAAGTTATCATCATTAATCACTAACGTCTGTTGTTACAAAGTAAACAATATTGAATCATTTTGCTGAAATTGGCAGTGATAAAGTTAGATAAATGGATTCCATAAGATTTAAATGAAAAGCAGTTTACTTGAATGTTTACTTGATTTTCGTTATAAATGTAATCATTTTTTTAGTAGAATCGCAACTTGTGATAAAAAGAAAATCTAATATTAAAATCGTAATGTATAAATTTTTGAGCAATCTGGGTGGACACAAACGAAACACCAAAATACAGTTCATCAAAAACAACTAAAGGTGAATGTTAGGTAGAGTTCCGCAGGTGTAATCCATTATGACTTTATTAAAACTAGTTCGTCGATCACAACAGAAGATATGATGTGGAATTTCAAAGAAAACAACCGTGTTTGGTAAACAGGTTCCTCGACAATGCAAAACCCAATACTGCTTTTAAGACTTTTAAAGCAATAATGAATTCTCTTTAAAAAAACTAGCCCCTACTGACTACCATGTCATCTTTAATTTTAATTATTAAATAATTTAAACAACTTTTTTATTGGAAAAAATTCAATTCTGAAGATGCTGTAAAAGATTCTCGCCCATCAAATTCTTATTCAAATAGCTTCAACAAACTGCCGCTCAAATGGCAAAAGTGTGTCGATAATATGATTGTATACTTTGATGAATGACATAAATATTTGCATTGGTAAATTATCAATAAACTTTGACTTTAGTTCTAAAAATATCACACTTGACGATTTAACAGTTAATCAAGTTACAATAAAATTCTTTAAATGTTTCAAAATTAGAGTCCGTTAACATAAAAATTATTTTACAGAACCAATGTTATTGTCCTAGTTGTACCCACATTCTCTGAAGCGTCTTTTCACAATTTCTTAACTGGGAAAAAGACCCATTCAATTAGAGATGTTAATTAAAAATAAATAAATACTTATGATTAAACATTAAATGTAATATGGTGATAATTTTATTAAAATATTTTAAATAAAGGGGAAGCAAAATAAAAACGAATGTATAACGATCAAATGATTTTAAATATTTGAATAAAAAATCATTCAACTAGAAATTAATAATTGTCAGTATTAATTATCAAATATTAATATCAATTTAATAAAATTATTTCAAAGAAAATCAAATGAATTTTAGCAATTTATTGCAATACGATGTAAATTCTTAAATATTATTTATAATTATTAAAAATTATTAAATAAATTATTTTAACAAACATTATGTTACTAGAAAATATTTTCCCGAAAATTATTATATTGTTTTATTATTTATATTTATTTAATAATAATGTTTAAATAATGTCATTTGCAAAAAAATGTGAGCACTGTAAATATTTACAGTTATTTTTTAAATTATTTTTGTTTGTTAAGGATTTGAAACATTTAATTTGTATGAGTAACAAAAAAAACTAATAGCGAAATTTATCATTTGAAAGTCAGTTTAAATTAAAAAATACCCTTAAATTACAATATTAAAATAATTGAAGAGTTATTTTATTATAGGCGCGCTGAAAACAGTTTTTTCAAAAAGAAATATATACAGGGTAGCCCATTGGGTACGCAGCCTCTAATTTTTGCATATTCTAAATCTACTCGTCAAGACGAGTATTTTGATATATAACATGTGAGGTGTAAAAATTCCAGAACTTGACCTTTTTGCACAATAAAGGTCAAATTTTGAAACTCAGAATTTTGTTATAAAAATGGATTCATTTTGTGGATTAAAAAAAATTTTTTTTGTAGATCATGAATATTTTTTTTAATCCACAAAATGAGTCCATTTTTATAACAAAATTTGACCTTTATTGCGCAAAAAGGTCAAGTTCTGGAATTTTTACACCTCACATGTTATATATCAAAATACTCGTCTTGACGAGTATATTTAGAATATGCAAAAATTAGAGGCTGCTTACTTATTGGGCCACCCTGTATTTAAAAAAGGAAGAATGAGTCAAAATGGATACAAATATTTACGACCAGATCATATTGTAGGCGGGTTATCTGCCGGCCAATCTTGTTACGGGTTCACTCAGCCAAGAACATTTGCACTTGTTCAACTGAAATAAACGTTAGTTATCTCCTCGTGGATTCCATGTTCCATAATATATAGATTCCTGTCAGGTGAATAAAGTGGTTGCAGAATACATATAATTGCATTTTGCTTTAAGACATTTTCTGCATGTGGTCAAACTTTTTCCTGCTCTATGGTAAGATTTCTATGATGTCGAATTCGCTTCATATCGTCTACAAATTTAACGTATCTTTCAGCGTTCATAATTCTCCTATGTTCCACCACTTAAAAATAATGATTCCCACGAAAGTTCATGACTACTTTTATACGCCATTTCTTATCTGCAATGATTCTTCGAGTTTGTTTGGATCTCTTATTTAAAATGCGGTTATTAAAAATGCAGTTTTTTGACCTCCTAATTTTATTTTCAAAGGTTAATACAATGAAAGATCATTATTAATTTTAAATTACCAACTGAATTATTTGGAAAGCTCATGATGAAGAGACTTTATCATTCAGGATTATTTATTTCCAGTAATAAAATTATGTTTTTAGATTTTTAAGCATTTTTTAAAACTTTTATTGGTTATTTATTTACTTATTAGTCCTTTATTAAATGAAAGCGCAAACGGTTTATAAGAAAGACAACTGAAAGAGGTTTGTATAATATTTCGTATTCGTTATTATTGTTGTAATATAATTACAAGTATTATTTTGGGCTAAAATCCAATGGGAAATACGATGAAGCATTACATTTTATTTGCAAACGTTGAAAAAGGAAAAAAATAACATTATAATCTTACGTTATTTATACTCACTGAATATACAAAGCAGAAAGTTTTAAAGATTGTCTTGAGACTCGGGGACATTCGTTTCAATGACGACCAAAACAAAAGGAATCCTGCTTAGGAGACATTGTTGCTCGAGTGTTTGTAAATATTCGAGTGATTATCGATTAATTTGGATTAAATGGATTGCATTATTTTATACATTTCTTTTTCTCATTCTTTAAAATATTTAAAATAAATTCTCGGGTAAAAAATAAATTCAGCTATACGAAGCTAGATATCTGAAGATGTGTCTGTTGCTTTTCCATTTACAATTTCTCTATACTGATAAATCGAAGATCAGCGTCAAATTTAAAGGCAAAACGAAAACTCTTTTCAATGATGTTAATTATAATGAAAGAAATCGTTGAGGTGTATGGGCAAAACTATTAAAACGCGGCGTTTGCAATTCTGGCAAATTTCAACGATACTCAGAGACAAACCACAAAAGATGACCATGATCTCAATGGGTTGAATATGATGCGGAAAATAAACAAACCAGCAGTGAAGAGAACCTTTCAAATTGGAATACAATTATTTGTACAGAAAATCAAAAATGAAACACTCGTGTAATGAATGTAACATCAAATACATAAAAGAGATTTTCTGTCATTCTGTAGTGAACCCAAGGACACAGCATAGGGGATGGCCGTATACGTTCAAGTCATTAACCGTGTCTCCTTTTTCTTTATGGATGACCTAAAAGAAATTCCAATTTTTGGAACCGTAAATACTTTAATTTTCACGACATCTGATTTATTGATCTGTTTTATCTTGTTACCAAACAAATTTACAATATTGAAATAAATCAGATTGACTAAATGTAAGAACTCAATGACTTTCGAAGGGCGACATTCTAGAGACATGGGTCGATCTAAAGAAATTTCTAGACAGTTCTTTTGACTCCTCATGACTTACTAGTATAACAATTCAATATTTAACACAAATTAAAAATCCCAAAATACCCTCTAAACGAATTAGTAATATATATATATATATATATATATATATATATAATTATTTTTTTTAATTTTAATTTTACTAAGATATTTTTTAATTAGGATTCATTTGAATATTGTAAATATTAAAATATTTTAAATAAATAATATGTATCCAATATTTATGTATCCAAGAGATTTGGTATTATAACTTATGATCATCTAAAACATTGTAAAAGGGACATAAAATTTCAAAAGATTTAACTTTTGTGGTTTGAATGTTTCGGTGTAAACTTCTTTGAACTTTGAATAAGACTGTTTAAAATATTCAATTTTACTTATAAATATTTATTCAATACTCAACAAGGTGTTGGTTAAACATAAATTTCGGGTAACATGTAGGATATTATATTTAAACTATTATCACTAGTACGAATTTTATATTGTAATGGCATAAATTCATATGAATTTGATATGATAGTCATCAATTGATGACATCTTTCTCCTATATATTTTTTATAGAATAAAAGAGGCATCTTCCTTGTTGTTTTGTTTTTTATTTTACCAGAACCTAATTCTTAAGTTTCTTTCTTAAGTTTTTTTATTTATTTGATTATTTGTTTTGAAAGAAATAAATTCATTTAAGAAGGATGAGCAATTAATTCTGAATCATCGATTTCCATTTCTTTCTTTCAGTCATTCAACGTAAGGTGACCTTTATCTAAAGTGTGACACCAGTTGGAAGAATGTACTTCAATAGTTTTTCTCGAAATTATAATAATATAAAAATATAAAAAATATAAAAAAGAAAATATAAAAATATAATATATAAATAGAATGAATAAATTCTTTTTTTTGCTAATAGTTTAAAAGCCGTTGGTTCTCAACCAGCTAAACTGTATGGACTTCCAAAAGTTCACAAAGATGGCATTCCTTTGCGTCCCGTATTATCTATGGTAAAAACATCTCAATATGAAGTAGCGAAATATCTTGATGGTAAATTAAAGCCACTTCTGAAAAAGGGTTTTAATTGTTTAGACAGTTTTGAATTTGTTGACTTTATTTCAAAATATAAGATTAGTAACAAAAATGAAATTATGGTTTCTTTTGATGTGGTTAGTCTTTTCACCAATGTTCCTCTGAGGGAAACGATTGATTTATGTTGCAATCTTTGGAAAGATAATGTTGGTGAACACCATCTTATCGATGAAGTTGCATTTCGTGAATTGTTATGTTTTGCCACTTCTAATATTTATTTTCTTTTTAATAATGAGTGGTATCCCGACAGACCAAAAACCCGACAGGCCAAAATCCGACAGTCGAAATTCCCGACAGACCAAAATCCCGACAGGCCAAAATCCCGACGGCCAAAAATCCCGACAAAATTTTATCGAGCATTTGATTGAAAATTTTTTGAAAGTCTATTTAAAATTTGTTACCGTTTAGTTGCTGTTTTCTAATTTTTTGTCGAAAAAACGGTTTTTTAAAACTTTTGTCAAGGAAGAGCTACAACAACATTTTTTGATGGGAAGCATATCCTGAAAAACTTTGTTTTCCATAGTCATGCTCCACAAACTAGTTCTGCTGCCATCGCAAACGTCCTCAATCAGATGAAGGAAAATGTGAAGCAAAATCAAGATTTGCCATGCCAGATTTTTCAGAAGACTTTAGTGACAATTAATTTTGAGAATGCACCATACATGCCATCCAAAAATTCATTATGAAAAAGAATTGCTTATGTTCGGAAAACAGAGAGACTACCAGAACCACAATCACTTGAAGATCTAATCATCCCAGAAGCGTTTCGTCGTACTTTGAACAACGAACTCTTTCTTGTAAGAGACTCTAAGGTGGTACAAGAAAGAATTATTCTTTATACAACGAAATTAAATGTTCATCGTCTCTCTTGCGCTCCGTATTGGTTAATGGACGGAACATTTAAAACTGTACCTACTATTTTCTTTCAGTTATATACAATTCACGCCCAAGTTGGTGGCGATAACTATCGAATTCTCCCACTAGTTTATGCTTTAATAACAAGCAAGCGCTAAGATAACTACAAAAGATTATTCTAAGATCTAATTGATTTTGCCCAGGAAAATGACATTGACATAAAACCACAAGTGATTTTGATAGATCTCGAACTTTCGGTCATTAATGCATTGAAAAGCAAATTTCCTGCAGCTCGTAATAAAGTGTGTTCTTTTCATCTTGGACAGTATTTCTGGAGGAAAGCCCAAGGTAGTGGACTGGCTTCCTCCGGATGAGATAACAAAAGCGTTTGATATTTTGAAACAACATTTACCACAACAAACTAAGGATGTCTTGGATTGGTTTCAAAATAATTATATACATGGAAGAATTAGAAGACATATGCGTGATGACACAGTTTTTCGTGAATCACATTTATTTCCACCAACAGTATGGATGGTTCATGATTATATTAAACAAGGCATTCCACGTACTCAGAATGTCGTAGAAGTTTGGCATCGAAGATGGGAATGCCTTATTGTACGAGCACATGTTAGATTTTACAGGTTAATTACAGAATTTCAGAAAGAACAACAGCAAGTCAATATTCAAGCAGAATGTATACCTCGAGGAGAGCCTACTACAATTTTAATCATACCTACTATTTTAATCATATACTGATAATTAATATTCTAAGTTATACGATATCTATAAACATTTTTTTGGGTTTGTGGGATTCATTTAGAATTTTGGACTGTCGGGATTTTGGGCAGTCGGGATTTTGGCTGTCGGGATTTTGGCTGTCGGGATTTTGGCTTGTCTGGATTTTGGCCTGTCGGGATTTTGGACTGTCGGGATTTTGGTCTGTCGGGATTTTGACTGTCGGGATTTCGGCTGTCGGGATTTTGGCTGTCAGGATTTTGACCCGTTCCCATAAAGTAAGCTAATAAAAAGAATGGAAAAAATATTATTATTTAATTGAATATAAAAGAATAAAAAAATAATTATGTTTTCATGTTTGATGTAACAATGAAAACGATTTTTTTAGTTGTGATTATTTTGGAAATTTAGAGCCTTGTTGTTCGTGACTTTAATAATTTTTATGAATGAAATTTTATGACGAGAATTTTAATTGAAATTGTTGATTGTAAAGACATTTTGTGGGAACGTAACTTAGCGAATATTTTTGTGAGAGAATTTTGAAACGATTAAAATTTTAGTAAAAAAAGTTTTGTTCGAAAATTCAAATTAGAAATGAATTTCGAACGGAAATACAAAAGTTAATTGTTGACGGATAATTTATTAGAGTCAATGATGAATCGCAACATTAAAAATGCATATTCATTTTGCATTATCAATTTCATCGAGTATAATTTGGTACAGCTTTTTATCAGCGAAATAAAACAGAAAAATGTTCAATTCTTAAATGAAAAGTTTAGTAAACATAAACAAATTATTTGAAATGCATATGATCTAAATTCTCAATCAATTATTGATATAATTTCCGAACGTCATCAGCGTGTCAATTAAGTCAATTTCAAGAGTAAAAAATCAAAAATTGTCCCTAATTCGCGAATTAATATTGTTGGTCGAAAAATCTCTTCAATTCCGAAATATGTATTTTAACTAAATTGTCTTTTGCAGAGTAAGTCAATTGAATTAAGTGCATTCAGTCTCAACGATTCTAATTTGAAACATCTCAGTCCAATGACACCAAAAACTCGTTCATGGTGGCTTATGAGTATATAACTCTTTATGTAGTGGCTTGGATTCCAATTTAATTTTAACTTCAACCACGATGAGAATAGATTTTCAGTAATTCCCTCGCGACCTTAGAACCAGGTTTTGCGATAACCTTTTATTCGTTTTTAGTCTTTGTAAAGATCTTCTGTTGATATTTCGCAAGATTCGTTATTCGATTTTTTTATTGCAATTTAATTCTCTTTAACTTGATTTTTTAGGTCTCTTGATTGTAATGATCTTTAAGCCATTAAATTATTTAAATTATTTTTGTAAATTAGGATCATACTTAAAATTATGTGATCATATAGATAAAATAAAGATTATAAATCTCTTATTCATTTCCTTTTAATCTTTAATTCATTCTCTTTGTTTTTTTATTAAAACTTATAGTTTTTAAACATTCTTGATTTAAATAGTTATTTACAGATAACAGACTCCAACGTGAGTTATAAGTGTATTTTCTATAAGGAATAATCAAGTGGTATAAGTTTATTTTGTCATCTGATAAGCTGTTGAGAAACAACATTCTTCTGACTTGAATACTAAATTGAATAATATTTAGAATATTTTATGAATAAAAACATGTATATTTGTAGATTTCGCATAAAATAATTTCATTAACAGTCTCATAATAACAAATATCCCTGCTATTCATCCAAATAAGCACTTTGTAAAAATATTTATCGAACAAAATAAATAAAAATAATACTACTAGAGATTTTATATTATAATTTGAATTTTCAAAGGGATTATAGTACACATCCAAAACATTTTTAATCAGGATTACCATATATAAGGGGTTAGTTTAAATTTAAGTTTCGCCAAAATAGTTTATTAATTTTTAATTTGAAAATTTAAAAGAAATAAATTAAAAAACTAAAATGTAGAGTAAAAATATGATAAAATAAATAATGACAATAAGTAATAACAATTGATATATTTTAATAAAATTTAAGAAATAAGTTTGAATAAATTTAAAAATAAATAATTAACGGATTAATATTTTAAGAAATAATTTTTTTAATAAAAGGGTTTATTGTAAATTTAAATTAATTAGTTTTTATGATGAAATTTTCGAAAAAAATCTAAAATAATTTAAGTTTTAAATTTCGTAAAATTTCAAAATTTAATCGAAAAAATTTAATGAATTAATTTTGGGTGAAATTTGTTTAAATATGTGAATTGTTGATATTAATAAATTTTGTGGTATTAAATTATGATTTCGGAATTCGATAATACTGAAAGTGGCATAAACGCTGCTTACACCATAAATATTCATTAAATATTAATTACAACTTTTATTGCATAAAATTTTAAAACTTTTCTTTTCGATATTTATTGTTTATATATAATTTTATCAGCCCCACTTACAATGCTAAATGCTTTATGTTATTATACGTTATGTCATATAAAAGTATGTTATTATAAATGTATGTTAGAAAAAATAAATTATTTGAAAATTTTACAAATAGACTTATATCAGTATTTGATGCGTCTTTCTTGATTTGAAAATAAAATAAATAATTTGTTTTAATTTCAAGATACTTACTATTCAGATATTTGTATATCGTCAGAGTTTCCTGAATTGCAAGACACAAACCTGACAATTTATTGATGTAATATATATATATATATATATATATATATAATACACCTAGGTTGTGGCGGCAGGTACCACCACGGTCTAACCATGAACAATGTTTTTACTTTCTGGTATATAGCTGTAAAAGAGCTACTTCTCATCAATAGCAACAGGGCTTCCGTTTTGCTCATTCAAAATGTTCTGGGAAACCTTCTACTCGTGCTCTCTAAGGACTTTTATTAAAGGTATGAGGAACAGATTAAAATCAAAAATTTCGATGTTCTAAAAATTTCATTTTTTGGACCCCTCAATATAATATATCTTTTAATTGACAAAGTATATCTATTACGTCGGTTCTCTTTTTCAAATATATTTTAGACTGTTTAAAACTTCGTAAGAAAAAACATCAAAATATCAAAGACGTAAATCTTATTTTTAAATCTCTAAAAACAAGAAATTTTCAACATTTAAGGTCTGGAAAAGTGTTGTTCATCCGTCGGTCTGATCGACATATTTCCCCATTATTTCAGATTTTAAGGACAAACATTTTTACAAACAGATGGATTCGTCATATGTCGTTGTGTTTATTTTATTTAAAATTAATTAATTTCAAACAAAAATATAAAACTTCAACAAATCACGAATATAATGTATAAAATAAAATATTTGATATTTATAAAAAAGACATGAAAAAGAAAGTTTTAATTATTTTAATTATTGTTTTTCATATTTTAATTAATAAAAAGTTAACATATTATTTTTCCTGATTATTTAAACAATGAGATAAAAGAAAAGTAAACGTAAAATTGATTTTGTTTCATGACACATTAAAACAATAAAATTGATTAATAAAACAAATTATGTTTTAGAAAAACTATTTATCAAAGATCATGGTCATGTATTCCTAATAAAATTTTGTTTGATTTGTATAATTCCCATTTCTGTTAGATGTACTTTTTTTAATTTTTAAAAATGCTTTGACCAAAAAATATTAATTAAAGTTTATTAATTTATTATTGAAGAGCATAATTTTAATTAAACAAATGTTTAATCTTTTTGAAATTGAAATTTATAATTTATATATCCATGGAATTTAGAAACCTATTTTTGAAGGACATTTACTGAACCAATTTTCTCCAATCTTCGCTCACTTCCTTTCGATGACAATAAATGATTATGTGGAAATTTGATCAAAAAAACATTTTAAGGTCTCAAAATAGAAAAAAACGGAAAATTCGGAGTTCCAGAACAATATTAATTGAAAAAGATCTGCTTATAAATTATAAGTAGTTAATATTATGGTTTCACGATAATTCGTCATGAAAACAATTTAACTAAATTAACTATAATTGATAAGAAATATAAAATGAATTTATTACGAAATATTACAGAAAATTCATAAAGTTTTGACAAATATAAAAAAAACTTTTAATCATCTTAATGGGCAATCGCAATTTTTTATCAAAAAAATGACTAATTAATCATGTAGATAGTAAAGTTCCTAATTGATTCGTGTATTATCATCAGATTTACAGGATGCTATTTAGTATGGCATTTTACAAAATTTATTGATAATTTTCTTCTATTTTTTTATAAAATATGGATTTTAAGTAATTTTACGCCATTGACCATTTTAAATGATTTTTTATCCGTTGATAGAGATCGGGGGAAGTCTCACCAATGTATGTGGCGTTACCTTTATTATAATAAAAAGATTATAAAGTTTGATTCTTTTAACAGAGATCACTACTCAAATGGGATAAAGATCTTTAAGGGATCTCTACTACAAACTGATTGTTTGATCCTAAGTGAGGGAGGGGGGTAGCGGAGACAATGGCTTGCCGGATGCCAAGCTCGCTCATCAAGGTCAAGGTGCTCAAGAAGTTCATTCCGGTGACAACACAACGATGAGGAAAGAGAGAATGTTGGCAATCATCAATTCAGAGAGTCTAGGGAAATTAATCGAATCAACCAACAAAGACTTATCAGATAAAATCAAGAAGTCACCCGAAAATTTACTCTTCAAAACCAGATTTAAATCAGTCTTAAAAATGATTCTTTGAGAGAAGAGCTTGAACGAATCGATCATACAATCAAAGAACCTATTCGTCAAACCTATTAAAAGCATAGCATATTCTAATTACTACTATAAAAAGTTACCAAACTTTGCATGATGAGTACGGTCAAGATATAGAAAATCTAAAGAATGTAATTGAGAGCTCTGAAGGAATTCTATAGCTCAATGGAAATTCCTCTGCAAAAGACAATTTAGTTAAAATACATATTTCGGAATTGAAGAGATTTTTCGACCAACAATATTAATTCGCAAATTAGGGACAATTTTTGATTTTTTACTCTTGAAATTGATATTTTAATTATCTCTCAATGACAGATATAATTATCATTTAGCAGGTTCATTTCTGACTTTATCTTCCATTATATATTAATAGACATTTTAATGAGAATATGTTGTGTTGTTAATTGTCGTATGTGCTTTAATTTTCATTTATTGCTGAAAAAAATGTAAAGTTTTTTATCTACAATAAATGTAGGATAATTACATTTTTGAAAGTGTTCAAAATAAATAAAATAATAAAAAAAGAAAGATCAAAAAAATGTTGCCAAAAAATATCGTTTAAAAGGCACAAATTAAAAATAAAATACTACGACGTAAAACGTGGTTTTAAAAAATGAAAATGTTTTGTTTGTGACGGCGATTTTTTATGATTGCTTTTGTGTATGTGATCATTGTTTAATGAATTGTTTTAATGAATCAAATTTATAAAAAAAATGTTGGCAAAAATTTAAAAATTGTTTGAATAATTGTTATTGGGAAAAAAGATGGTTGTGAGATTGTGAAAATAAATTGTTTAATGGGTTTATTGTTAATAAAAGAAAAATAAAGGAATTAAAGCAAGATTTATTCTTTTTTTTGACAAAATATATATTCGAGAATGTCGATAAATATGAATCCATTTGAAATACTTGAATTATTGAATAGTAGTGGTATAATAAATCCTCGAGACCAAAGTGTTTGTACTCCATTAAACAGGCAGATTTCCCAAATCAATGCGAATGGTGTAAGTTTTTCTAAAAGTTGTCACGATATGAATATCGAATTTTTACCGACTCAAAATTACCGTATCTGGATAGCTATTTTTTTGATTGTTTTCTTCACGGTCTGGAGAAATACACTTCAAGCCAGACCTACATTAATCAGGGGTTTTCATCAGCCAGTATTAATTTTGAAATCTCTTCAAAGGATCTCGGAAGACATTTATTTAAATGTTTTGTCAATGATGTTGGGTGTGACAATGGGGAAATGCACTGTCTCAAAGCCTTATTCAAAGAATTTAAAAGCGAATTTCGGAATGACGATGTGTTGAATTGCTAATATTTTGTTGATTCTTTCCAGAATTTTCCTTCTCAAACATTCATCGGAAATGAGTTGGCTAGCGATGAGTTTTCTTGGAGCTTGATATACGTTTTGATTGATATTGTCAATCCATTGATTGAATGTCCGTTTGGAAAAAAATTTTCTATTCAACTCAGATTTGGCGAACGCAAAGAATTTCAAGAAACCTTATTGGCAGAATTGGTATATGATTACTTAAACAATGAGAATTTGTTGTGTTCCGTGAACCCTCATCCCGGAAACACCGAGCGCCCCATCTCGTGACCCCACGACCGCGCTGCGCCCACTCTCATACCAACATTGATTATATTTTATAATTAATTTTTAATTATTTTTCACATTTATTTCGACTGGTTATTACAAATTTTCAATAGAGAACAATAATATAGAAATAATAGAACAATTTTAAGGCAACAAATATAAATTATTACAAAATTATTTATCTATTTTTAACCGAATATTTACTTGCAAGTTTTCGCCTTTATTTATATATCAATAGAAATAATATCGGTGTGAAATAAAACCCGTGACGGATGTCTTGAACAAGCGTTTGATTCTATTATTTGTGTTTTAATATAATTATATTACATTGAAGGACTTGATTCTAAAATGAGATAATTCATTTATATGTTATATAACTTGAATTAAACAAATAAAAATAATAAATCTTATTCCGAAAAATAATATTTTATGTTTAAAAAGATATTTACGAAAAGATTATTAATTTTATAATTAGAGTTTTTATTTCGAAAGATTTCTAATTAATACTTATTTTGAGGGACCATTTGCTTTGCGGAATATCGAATGACTTTTTGGGTCATATTTGAGTATGATACTCTCATTGTGTAATGTATTATGTTGTTGCAAAAGTAATGTGGTTTTTCAAAAAATATTTTTTAATTGTTTGAGAATAACTGATAGAAAACCATTGACGATTTCAAACACGTTCATTTTTAAATTTCTTTTTTATTGTTTTTCAAGCAAGATATTTTTATTCAAGATAAAAATGGTAGCTAAATTGTCAGATGATCAACCTTTACGTAAGGTGCATAAACAGAGAAAATTTGTTTAGTATTTGTAAGGAAAATTTAATCACCTCAGTGAAGCGAATATTAGAGCCGAAGTATTTGATGGACCACTGTTCCGGAGTGTATTAAAAGATGATGGATTTACCTAAACACTACTTCCTAAGGAGAAAGCCACGTGGATTTGATTCAAACATGTTGTCAAAAATTTCCTTGAAAAGAATAAAGCAGTAGACTTTAAGAAACACATATCCAGCTTCCTGTAAAACTACAAGCCTTAGGTGACCGCATGTCATTGAAAATTAACCTTCTAGATTCTCACCCTGACTTTTTCTTGAAAATTTAGATGATGTTGATGATGAACAGGTAATATATATTAATTAACATGTATAACATAGCTCTTCCTCTTTTTCTCTTTATGGAACAAGGAAAAAGATTTCACCAAGGTATTGTAGTGACGGAAGAACGATTTAAGGACAAGCACACTCCAGCTGTGCTGGAAAATTTTGTTTGCTTTTCCAAGGAGACAATTCTTCTCCTCATAACAGAGAATCTTATGCCAGTCCCTTCTCATAATATAAAGAAGCTATTGTTCTTTCAGAACGGTTTTTGTTAGATTTTCAATGGTTGTATTTATATATATTATTAGTCATTTTTTGAAAAATTGAATACCAAAATTTCTTGCCCGACGGAAATAAATAACCTTCTTTTTCGGAGTCAACATATTAAAATTGACCTAAAATTTTTCTGGTACGTCTGTGGAAAGAAAACAGTAAAATTTTGGTGCATAGTGTAATTTATGCGTCACTTAAAACTTGTGAAGAGTATGTTTAATAAATAAATGCAAAATTTCGATATAAATTTTTAATTTTCGTAAAAGACAAAAAAACTTTTGACACAGTCAAAACAATAATCAGTCACAATATACTTCAACTTTTCGAATCAAATAATCAGTTTTTTAGACCAATCAGAGCGAGCCAATCGACTCATGATTTTTAAAATTTTCAGTTATTGCACGATGACTCAGCAATAGACACACACCAGCACACTCAGTCAATCATCAAATCCAGACAAACAATTTTTGAAATCAATTGATAACAACTTAAATTATTGTGATAATTACTTTTAATTTATGTCATATTTTAAATCCTTTTTAATTATTTTCTTTAATTTTATTTTGATTTATTTATTTAATTTCCTTACAAATTGTTTATATTTACACATTTATATACATAATTAAACAAAAACAATTTAAAGCATCACGAAATGAATCAAGTCTTTAAAAATTCTAAACTGATTTAAATGAATCGTAAAAGAGAGAAAGATCATTTTTGGGCGAAGAGAGGAAACATCCAAAATATAAATAATTATTTTAATTCACAAATCTGAAATAATGTGTATTTCTTTATTTCCTAGATTTTGACACATGTGATTCTCATTGACCTCTTGTGAGCCCACCCTGAGTTTCTACGTTTTAAAATGAAATCTTATGATCAAACCTTGAAGGAGTTGCATTTAAATGAACATTATTTAAAATTAGTGATGTATAACTTCTTTGAAAGAAAAGCAACACATCAAAAATATGTCGCTGAAACATTAAAAGATGAATTTTTCAAAGAAAATTTATAAAACCCAGAAAACTCTTTTTATTAATTATGTATGATCCACTTAGTCGAATTTGTCCAAAGGAGAGCACGCGACTTTTTGAAAGATTAACGTTTGTTTAAATAATTAATAAAATCTCGTCTGACGGTTCCATTTATTTTATTTACTAATTATTTTATTTTAAAATATGAACTTTACTAGCTATTTATTTTGATATTTATTTACTTTACGTCGGTATTTAGACAAAAAGAAGAACATTATATATAGATTTTATTCTCAAATTATTTTTATAATGAATTAATTACCTTTTTGACATCAAAAAACAAATTTATTTTAAAATAAAGTTCTATGTTTTGTATACTTAGTGGGGTTTCATCTTCCGAAAAAATATTTTCCTGGAAAGTCCAACCATGATGGTCTCCCAGGTAAAGTTTTTCTGACTGCACTCTAAGCGGTTTCGCAATATTTCATCAGTTAAGAAGCGTTAGACTAATATGGAGCACGGTTTTCTTGTACCCATGAGTTTCAATTTAACGTGGACTATACCGTTACTGATGTTGAGCTTCGTTAAGAGCCTTTTCATCTTAAAACGACACTCTGCTTGGACTATCTTCCCCAATTTTTCATCAACTATGCCGAAAATTTCTTGTGGCCAATATGATTTTTCTAGATCGAAAATGGTGGTTCGACAACCTTTGAACTCTGAAACATTATTTAACAGTTGTCACAGATGAGGAGTTATGTAGGTTGACTGAAAAATATAGTCTTCTTCTGTAACACAAAGAACTTGATAATGCTGCATTATTCGACGTCTAAAATCATCACACTGACGAAAATTCAAAACTTTAATGCGTTTAATAAAATAAAACAATTACTGAAATTAAAATGTATAAAAATTTGTTTAATCACGCAACAAAACTGAAATTTGCTATTACAATTTTTTACCTTTGATCTGGTACTTATTGAACGCACCACGTACTAAAGCAATGAATTTGTGAAGGTAAAACATGCCAAGCTTCCTGAATCCCACAAAAACTATTTTTCTCCTCCTTAAATACATTTAAAGTTTGTTTTACAAGAAATTAACTGTATATTTTGTTGGGGTTACAATTTTATTTAAATATAATAATAAAAATAATAAAAAAAAATGATGATTTACCCACTCCTGGGGTATCCTCGGGAATGGAGCATAATCGATGCTCCATTCCTCCGGACATTCCCGGAGTCGGGCATATTCTTACGTTTTTTAAAAAATCAAAAATCAAAAATGGAAATAAAATTATGGGGCTTTTAGCCCATTAACAATTTTCGGGGATTAATCCCCTGATGTTGCCAGTTAATCTGACGTTAATGGGCATTGG
>MQRK01220259.1:51849-63431 GCA_001938485.1 Girardia tigrina
TATATATATATATATATATATATATGTATTATTGAGTCTTGTGAAAGCGAATTTTATATTTTTGAACAATAATTTTGTCAAAGTTTTTTTTACGAAATGAATTATTGAATATCTTTCGAAGTTTAACACTCCATTGTAAAAAAATATAATTTTAATGTTAGTTTTCATGAAAGATTGTGATAATAATAACAAAATATTTTTATAATTTAATTAAAAATTTTAGGATTCCAGGCGGCTTTACTTTATAAATTTCGAATATTAATTAATGAGTTTTAAATGTATGATTAATAATGATTCACAGAACTGCCGCTGAAAATATTAATCAAATTCCTTCAGTAAAGCAGAAATCTCATTCTTAGACATAGAAAGGTTTTATTTTTAGAATCTTACTCGATTGACTCAATTATCAAAAGTTACAAAAGCAAACACCATGTCCCACAATGTGATGAATAAAATCTTTTCTAATTATTCCATTTTAGCATCGGCAACTAAAAATATATTTTGTATTAATAAAGATGAGAATATTATCGATAGTCGAAAGAAAATCAAAGAATATTTGGAGTTGTGCATATGGCCCCAACTACCCCGTTCCATCATCAATTATGATTTCTCTTTTCATACAATTTTGTTTTTCCATCAAATCATTAATCCTTGAGCTAATAAATAATGAATGGTCCTCAGAGTTAGTTTTGTGGTAGGAACATTATTTCGATATTAGACTGTTTTCCATCAATAATAAACAACACATACAACAGTACTAGCATAAATAATAAATAATATTCTATATATAGAAAAAATTTAAATTTATGTATCTCAGTTTTGTAATTTTCATGCATTTATTCGTAAATATCTCGTTTTAATGATTATTTGTTTTGTCTGATGGTGATGGGTAGTCAGTCTAAGTAAATCAAGTTTTTAGCAATCAATATTTATAATATCGTTTAATTATTTTAATTTTAAAGTTGTTATTTAAAATTTTCAGAAAAAACCGTCGGTTCAAAATATTAAAATAACAATCTTCAATCTGAGTGGGAGAAACACGATCCTAAAAACAACATACCAAACACAACATACAATAAACATCATTCAATAAGCATAATCATACCAAAAAAATTTTTGGTGTACAAGCTTATATAATTTGTCATATGTTTGCGGTTCTGTATCTATTTCACCCACTTCCCACATTTTTGACTGAATTATCAAAGTCTACTAGGCGAAAACCCGCTTTCTATTTTCATTTAGATGTAGCAAATTTCAAAATCTACTACTGAGGAAAACATGAGAACGACAATTTAATTACTTTTTGCGGCCAAACTAAAGGCGGTAGATGAGCAGTGACAGTTGTGAGGAATATTTTAAATTGTTTGAATGTGTAAATGTATGGATGCTGTATGTTGATTTAGGTATGTTGAATTTAGAATGGTGATTCTCCCACCCAGATGGAAATTGGTTTTTTTATTAAATTTAAAGTGATTGACTTTTCGAACATAATTAAAATAATCATTTGATAAGTTCATATCTTTAATTTCAGAATTAAAATTAAGTTTAATATTTTTTAGTAAAATTTAAATTAAATGCATTTTTAATAATTTGATGTCATTTTTATTATTTTTGGATTTATTGAAAAATGGTAAAAGTTAATATTTTTAATTAATATTTTTAGAGGTTAAATATTTTAAAAAATAACTTAGAAAAATAGTTCGATTAATCATGATTAAAAACAGAAATAAGAAAACCAATTAGAACGATGGCAAACGATGAAAGACGTTCTGAGAGTTGTAATGACTCTAAATGTAATTGCAATAAAGATTCAAACGAGACTTGTTTAAATGTTCTTAATAACAGTGAAAAAGTGTATTGTCACCTAGAATACATCAGCCCTGAAAGTTTCATGTCGCTCGGTGAACGGGAAGTGGGTGAATTTTCGATCGAAAGATTTGATGCATCCAGGTAGGCAAACCAATGAAACGTAATAAAAGCTTGTAAAAATATTCATCAGAATAGCAATGAAAAGAAAAACAAAATAAATAAATGATTATACATAATTTTAAAATTTTCGAAATTTTTATTTAAAATCTTAATAAAATTAAAATATAAAAAAATGATTTCGACTGATTGGAATTTTATATATATATATATATATATATATATCGTTTATGTAATATTAAACATTTATGTTAAATAAATCTGAGACATTTTTCCTATGTTTTTGTTTTTTAAATTATCACAAAATAAAAAAATTGGTTTATTTTTAGTAATGAAAGAACAAAAAATTAATCTTTTACTTTATTAATTTTGACAGTCGCAATTTGATTTAGATTTATTCCTAAATTACGGTTGAACAAAGTGAGCGTCCTCAATTTTCATTATTATTTTTATTAAAAATTGAAAATTTTCTAATAAAATTAATTATTACTATTTCAATTTTTGATATAAAAGAATATTAATGAGATTAGTTGATTCGATATTGATATTTAGAAAATTATATATAATTAATTTTATTATTATATAGAATTTTAAAAATAATTTTTAAACTATTAGAAACATAAATATAAATTGGAAACACATATTCATTGATAAAAGTTTTTTTCAACTTTTTACAAATAAAGATTATAATTTTTCACAAAATTCAATCAGCTTTTTTATAACTCGAGTGATTAAACAAAATTAAGAATATTTATCGACTTTATTATCGCAGAATACCAATACTAAAACTACTTGAGTTAACAAAATAAACTTAGAAATTTGAAAATTAAATATCCTATTTTATTTATTTTTTTCTAGGCGTGATTAACATCTTTTAAATATATTTTCTTTTTCAGGAGCCCAAATAAAAGTCTGAAGGTGAAAGATTGGGTCTAGAAGATGAATGTCCAAAGAGTCTAAAACCACTGTCTTGGTAAATCGAAACAACTACATAAATGAGTAACCTAATTGGTGATTTACTTTCTTTCTTCTCCTTTTTCTGCATTATTTTAACATACCTTCATAAATTGTACCTGTAATAAAATATATCAGAGGCATGTACTAATTATGCATAACATATCTTTAAGCCAAGATCACATGAAGTACCAGAATCTATAAATCTGGATTTTAATTTCAACGGAAGATTTTCATCAAACTTTCTCACTCCCCTGATTCATATTTGTTCTCTGATAAAGAAAGAAAGAAAAATTCATCCTCAGTCGTAATCTTTGAAATGAACTGAATGACCAACCTGTAAAAATGGTCTAAGTTGATAGTGGCGCATTGCTCACGTCGCTCTCTAATTTCTGGTGTAAGTGATTTCGGTACACGTTTTGAGAGTATAACTTCCGATAACCTAAGTTGAAAGTGATTCAGTGATGTGAGCCTATAGAAATATATAGCTATTTCAATCAACTCTGAAACTTAAATACACCTGTGCTGTCGAAATATTAACTTACATTTATAAAGATATTCATAAAAATCACCCATGACCTACCATGATTTGAAAAGTTATAATCAATAGATTGGTTATCTTTTTTGTATCCTGAGATTAATTTGCATATTTTTGATCTCAAATGAAAATTGTCTTGATAAGCATATGTAATATCAGAAAATATTTTTTCATTGTTTTTAATCAACAACAAAAAAGCTTGTTCTGGAAAACAAATCAAAAGAATTATTTGCACTTCCAAAAATTTATTTTCACCAAAAACTGACGATTAGGACAACTCGATTTAAATAAATGAAATCAATCTTCACACACATAAATCGATCTTCGATGAATTTTTGAATGGTTAAATTTGAATGTTTTCCATAAAAATAGTTCATAAAATCAGTTATCAGTAATAATAGATCAAATTTAGTGGGCCTCCCATCTCTTTCAATGGTATTGAGCCGTAGGCTCTTTAGATGGTCCATCCAAACTAATAAGCACTAGCAGCCCCCCGACAGGCCTACTACGAGGTTGTCAGCTTTCCGCTTACGATGCCTCTTCGGACCCCCAGTAAAAAACGACCAACCATGCTCGGATGTTCCATGATTTAGCATTCATTTGACCGTTCCTGCGGACTTTGAACAGCCAACAAAAGGACAATTTAAATTTCCTTTTTCAAATAAATTCATTAAAAGGAAATTTAACACTTCTAAGGAGATCGTTTCCGAGAGATTGGTTGAAACATTCATATTGGCGGTCCGTACCTGAATACAGCTTGTAATTGTTGGATTGTCTTCCTTCTTACTGGTATCGCTGATCAAATTTACCAAACCACACAACAGTCCTCTGCTTTTTTTCTTTGATGCTTCTGTTTGATTTGATTTGCTTCTTCCGTGTGATCTGTCTTGTAGTGTCTGGACAGCCACCCCATTGATGCATAGCTCCTAGAGCAGTACTGACATGGATAAGGTTTTTCTTGTCCGATGCCGTTTCATGATCCATTTTAATATGTCTATTGAGCTCCTTTTGTTCTGCAAAGGCCTTTTTGCAAAGCGCGTATTGACATTGGATTCAGTAATATATTTACTATTATTTTGCTAAAAATCGATTTTGTAAAAATTACAAATTTTCGTTATTAAGAAATAGTATCAACAAATATAAACAAATAAAATGCAAAATTGCGGAGTAACTGGAGTGAATCCATTTAAGAATGTGATCAATCTGGATACCCCGCATCAATACAATTCTGTCGGTAAAGTGCCCTAGCCAAATGACGCCCGGAAGTCGATTGAATCGATCGAAAACCGTACAAGTTATTAAATGGTTAAATTAACACTAATTTAGAATAATGACGATTTTAACGATTCCTACACGGAATTTCGCGAAAATTTTTATGAAAATTTCAATAAAATACTAATTTATTTGATAAATGACCATTTTTATCACTTATTTACTAATTATATTTCTTAAAATCAATTTAGGTTAAATTTGCAAAATTTCGTTATCATTTGATTCACGGTTTGTCGATCAAGCACAAATTCCATAAAAAAACATAACCTAGTAGGAGGGAGGGGGACAGAATATAATGACGACGTGTTACTTGGGGGGAGGGGGGTTTAGGAAATGTAACGTCAAATCGAAATGCTGAAGCATTTAGAGAAAGAATTCTGTGACGAAATTTGACGAGGGAAAGAAGGGATTGGAAATCTGCTAAAATTGCGAGATGTCATTTTTGTACAGCCCCTAAATGTAAAATAGTGGAGGAACAGTGATTGAATCCATATAAAATTGAGATAACTCTGCATAGTCCGCATCGAGATGGTTCTATTTGTATGGCTCCTTTGCCGAAAGGCTCCGGGAGCCGATTTAACTGACTGACTGTTAAATCAACACAGAATTCGAAACAATAAATAATAAATTATAATAATTACGATTTAAAAATTAAAACAGAAACTTTCAAAGTTGAAAATTCAGCTCCACCGTCAAATATGACGCGTCTTTTTCTAGTATAAAAATGTCTTATCAACAAAAAAAAGTGTCTTATCTATTCAAAAAAATTCTTTTGTCTTATATTAAAACATATCAATCGTAAAAAAACGAAATTCTAACTAATAAGGATCAAAGAATAAATTTCTGATGAAATATTACAAAACATGTTTTCGATCGACAAGTTTGAGCAGACTCCAAGTTTCGAGCAGATTCGATCGGGCGATATCTTCGTAATCAAATTATGAGCGGTTAATTTAAATTTCCATCTCGCCAGAACAATTTATTATTTTTTTTTATTTAAAAGGTAAAATATTTTAATGTTAATATGCTTATTAAATATTTTAAAATTAAAAATGATATAATAAAACAACTATTAAAAAATCAAATACGTATTTAAAAATAAAATATGTTTTTAATGTTTTTTTAAATATTTTAAATATTGTTAAAATGTTTGTGAAATTATGGTAAAGTTAACAAAGAAGGTGCTGTATCACATTTTGAAGAGTGCAGAAATAACAGAAGAAGAACTTAACACAGCGGTGGTGCAAGCAGAGGGAATATTAAACTCTACGCCTATTTGTCAAAATAGTAGCGACCCAAAGAACGAAAGTGCGCTGACACCAAATTCCTTTCTGCGAGTCGGAGACGAGCACGTGGAGTTAAGTTTTGAAACGAAAGATGCTCCCAGTCTACGAAGTAGGTGGCGGAGGATACGAGAGCTGATGGATCACTTCTGGAAACGATGGAGGCAAGAAGTAGTTATTGCGTGGAGAACGAGATTGAGATGGAGATTGGGAAAGGTGTCTTCACAAAGAGGGGAGCTAGTATGGATACTGGACAAACGAGATGCCTTTGGAAAATGGAAACTCGGACGGGTCTTGAAAACATTTGAAGGATCGGATGGGAAGGTCAGAGTCGTTGAAGTCATGATCGATGGTAAAAAGGCGATGAAGAGCATCACAAAGATTGCACCGTTGGAGCTTCAGGAGAACGTTGATCCTCCCGGGTCGAATCAAAGGGGGAGGATGTTTCAGAATGAATTAAAAATTTTATTAATTGAATTCGAAAATAAAAAATTAGATATAACATATATATAAATATGTATATTTGGTTTTTAAAATAATTCGTTAATTAAATTTGTTTGTTTAATAGGACCTAAAATTAATTTATTATTATTGTTAAATTGAGATCAAAATAAAAAAATTCGTTAGCAATATCAATTTTCTTTTCATTAATTGAAATTGAAGGTCTAATTTAAAAGAACAAATAACTTTGCCGTTTGGTTATATTTTTAATGTGGATTATTTTATAGACATTTGAAGATAATCATGTAAGGATTCCTTAAGGAATTTCTAATTCCTAAGGATTTTCATGTTAAGGAAATTGTGTATCAAAGCAACTGACGAGATTTCAGCACCTACTAAAATTTGTGAAGACATTCATGATCAATGGTATGAATTAATGAGAATATTTCAAAGTTGTGGAAACTATATTGGAACGAATTTTTAGAAAATAATCACCAATGAACACGGAATCAAAACGACGACTGGTGTTTACGAAGGCGACAGTGATTTGCAATTACAGAGAATTTATGTTTACTTTTCTTCTGGAATTCGTGGAAAGTGTGTGCCGATCAGCGTCATGGTTGAATTGAATAGTACCACTCTCGATTACGTACTGAATTCGAATCTTGAGAAATTGTTTCAACCAGATTATTTCATTGGTGGTTCCTCAAGTGCTTCTAATAATTGCGAAAGACATACGGCCCTCTTCAGGGCCAAAATTCGTGATTGGGAATTCGTGATAGTGATGTCATTCATTTACTTATGATTGCTTACTGATTCTTAATAGTTACATAATTTTTTGGTCCTACTTTTCTATATAAAAAAATTAAGTTGTAGTTTTATAAATGTATTTTTAATATTTGTTTCAACAATTAAATATTCTTAAAAATATTTATTAGAATAAAATAATATTCTTTTAAAGCAAAATAAATTCTATGGAATTTGGAATAAAATTTATTCTTCTTAGAACAATTAAATATTCTTAAGTGAACCACTAACCAGTCAGAAGCGTTTCTGACTAGGCTAGGGTGATCGCGACCGTTGCTGCCTAGGCTAAGGACATATGAACCATCTGATTTTTTCCAATTTTTATTGATTTTGCACATTTTGTCATATTGACTTGCACATTTGGAACTTGATTTTGATTGGCTTAGCACATTTGCATTGCTCGGAAAGAGGGAATCAATCAGAAACATTTCTGTCTATACTAAGGTGAACGGAACCGTTGCTAGGGACTCAGGAATCAATCAGAAACGTTGTCAAGTGAACCGGAACCGTTGCTATGGTAACCGCGGCCGTTGCTATGGTAACGGGTGACCCCAGGGGGTTTGTGGGTCGAATGCCCATTTTTCCCCTAATAATATAGTTTAATTTTTAATATAAGTAATATTTTTAAAAAAATTAAAATAATCATATTAAATATTTTAATTAAAGACATTTTATAACAGCGGTTCTCAAAGGGGGTCGGCTGTCCCCTAGGGAACCGCGACAAACCCACAAGCTGTTGCACGCGGTTAATTTGCAGTTGACGTTCAATGGGTTGCCTTTAGTTCAATTTAGTCCAGGAACAATTTATTGATTTAATAAATGATAGGGGTGCAAAACATGTTTTCCGTGGAACTTGCTGTAGTGACTTTTGGATTGAAATGGCACAGTCCTATCCTGATGTTGCAAAGATGGCTCTAAGAGTCATCATTCCATTTGCAACCACCTATGAGTGTGAGTCGGCTTTTTCTACACTACTTACAATTAAAAAAAAGGAAGAAATAGATTAGGCGCGACAAATGATATGCGGATTGCACTGGCCAAGACAAAGCCAAACCTAGAAGCTCTAGTTCTGGAAAAACGCCTGCAGCCGTCGCATTAAAATTGTTATTTAATTTTTACGATGTAATATTTTCTCAATATATATGTTTTATTCGCTATACCTTTTTTATTCTTTATTTTTTATTAATAGGGGTCCGCGAGCTATTGAACAATTTTTAAAGGGACCGCCTCGCAGAAAATATCAAATAATTTGAGAAACGCTATTTTAGAGGTTTGAATGATTTTAAAATTAGTTAATTATTTTTTATATTTTCTTTGAAATATTTTATATTTAAAATAATAATAAATGTAACGAAATTTGTTCGAATAGACTTTATTAAAAACTACAGAAATTTACACTAAATAAAATAATGACAAATGGTGAAAGAACTTTTGAGAGTTGTAATGACTCAAATGTTTACAAAGTAAATGTGTGGGTGCTCATAACAGCGGTCAAAAATAAAGCAACACGGTTTCATTCAAGCATAGCTTTCAATTAAGTTGATCTGTTAACAATGAAAAAGGAATAAGAAGGAGTCTCGCGAAATGGCAATTATTTGCTTCGAGGGGCCGCGACCCTATGGGTTCTTGTTTACCTGAACTTTTATCCGAAAACTAAAAAGAACATCACCAATAATCAAATTTAACCATTCATGGATGATATACAACGGCAAAAACTGACCACCGAAGATGCCAATTTCATTTTTTTTGATGTATTAGCTTATTTATGTGTATGAAAATATGCAGTTATTGAGAATGTTTATATAATACGTAGATTGCAAGTTTAACAATTGTTGAAAACTTATCTTCATGAATAGTAATTTCATAAAAAAGATATGAAAAAGTATATTATATATTAATTATAAAATTATTAATATAAAAGCATTCATCAAATAAATGGTGTTTGATCCTATGTGAAAGGGGAAATGTTCGATCCTCTCAGGGAGAGCGATAGGAACGGGCCATGCTTTGTTTATCAAGAGTGAAAGAAAAGAGAAAAATAATTTGGATTTTTTATTTATTTTGTTAGAGAGAATTGTTAATTTTTGTGTGTTTTGATATTTTTCTGTTAAAAATGTAAGTAAAAAAGGTTTGTTTTAATGAATTGAATGCATGGAAATAAATTATAATATATAGATATTAAGAATTTGTTAATAATAATATATTGAATAAAAATTATTGATCGATTTTGTGTTGGATTAATTTAATTTGGAATTGCATGGAATTTCAATTACAACAATGTCACAGTTGAACCCGTCAGTAATTGTGAAAAATGCCAATCGAATAACATTGGATCGACAAAATTTAACGAGCTGTCCAATGTTGGACGATGAGCACGTCAGATTACTGAACTACCAGTATAATTACATCCATCAAATACAGCATCTTGAAAAGTAACGCAAAATAATACTTCTTGATTTGTACGACAACAGAAGTGAAAATATATCCGGACTTGATTCTCTTAAGTCATTACGAGTATTAATGTTAGGCAGAAATAGAATTTATAAGACTGAAGCACTTGATTCACTGACACGCCTTGATGTGTTGGATCTTCGCGCATATTGTTTACAAGTTATAGAAAACATTGATCATCTTTGTGATTTACGGGTTATCAATCTCACCGGAGACCAACCTAAAGGGTATTTATTCTCTCACAAATAAATGTGCGTAAAAACTTTATAGATTCAGTTGTTGATGTCAATTCGAATAACTGTACGAATTTACAGAGAATCTTTCTCAGTTTTAATCAATTAAGAAAAATTTTCAACTTTTCCTGTCTAATTAATCTTTTGTCCCTAAATGGGCTGTCCATAGACAATAATCCCTTTTCAACTTAAGTAATTTTCTTTCAGCTATGATCTTCAACTTTGCTCAATTGGAACTATTGAATTCAAAAGCCATAACTGAATACTACTACAAAATCAAAACCATCTAAAGTCATTTGATTTGCACGTCTCACTGAAGTCTCAGACAAATCGAAACGTATCTCAAAGTTGCAAATAATTTCGAAAGAGTATTGAATGAATGTTTGGCGCTGATGGAATGGTATAAATCTGGTGATCAAAACTACAACAAAATGACAAAAAGAAATCTCGCGAGCGTCTAAACCGTCCAACCAGTCGCTCTAAGTGATGACGGCAAAACCATCGAGAAAGGATTCTTAATCAATCTAATCGATTCCCCGGGTCGCGTAGATTTTAGCGGTGAAGTAACAGAAGCCTCAAGAGTGACCGACGAAGCGCTGTTTGTTATCGATTGTGTGTTGGACGTGTGGGTACAGGCAGATACCATGCTGTACTAGGCGATCACCGAGAGAATCAAATGCCCAACACCGGAACTCCGCAACTGCGCCGCATCCATCCTCTTGCCATAGACAAATGGACAGACAAAAAAACAGCAAAAAATAAACAGGGAACAATAATTATTTCTTTTTATCTGAAAAAAAGAAAAATATGATAAAGGGCTTCTATAACTAAAAAACATTTTTAATGAATTAAACTATTTGGTTCGTGATTGAAATCAAAAGTCATTATTCGCAAACTTTATTTCTAATACAACTTTCATTATTCAAACAAATTATGAAGAACAATTTTTCAATTACATAAACCAGATTTTAAAATTCTAAACATAAATAATGATATCAATAATATAATTTGATTTAAGCTTTTTTTATACAACTATTGGACATGTTTCGATGTTTATCATCATCAGCAATTTTCTATTGAATTGTTTGAATAATACAATTTTTCACAATTTTATTAAATATAATTTACTTTAAAAGGTAAAGAAAAAATTAAACATTTTTATTTATGAAAATATTATTGGGTAATAATGAAAAAAATATTTTAATTAAAAATTTTAAGTATTGAAATAACCTTACTTTGCCCATTCTGAATGTTAATTGATGGGTTGTGGTGTCTTATTAGTAGAGATTCACAAAACTGTCGTTCGTAATGTGAATCAAAACCCTTTTGTAGAACAGAAAACTCATCTCTTGAAATGGATGAAAAAATGAAAACTTTGAAGATGCTGTGAACAACGACAATTTGAGGACAATGGTGGAAACAGATCCCCGTACAACAATCAGAGAACTTGCAGATGGGTTGGGCATTAGTCATTCAACAGTCCTGGATCATTTAAAACAACTTGGAAAAATCAAGAAACTTGATAAATGGGTTCCGCATGATTTGAATGAAAATCAAGAGAATCGACGCTATGAAATTTGTTCTGCCAATCATCTTCGCAATAAAAACGATCCATTTCTTGATCGTATTGTTACCTGTGATGAGAAATGGATCCTGTATGATAACCGACGTCGATCT
>MQRK01220259.1:70929-81366 GCA_001938485.1 Girardia tigrina
GTACGTGTTAATATATGTAAAATTTTAAATTGTAATAAATGTTATTTTTCTGTTGTATATTCATTTTTTGAACTTTATGTCATTTTGTTCTCAAATAGCTGCCGCACCCTGTACAGGGTCAAGGTAGGTAGGAAGTGCTAACAGAAGATAACGTTCTGATTCAAAATTCTTCAGTGTATCCACAGACCCGTAGTGAGGGCGGTACGAGCGGTGCGGCCGCACCGCCAAAATCTGAAGGGGCGTCAAAATCGCAAAATGACCAATTTTGACTGATCAGATCTCTGTAGGCTAATCACTTTATAATAATAATTATAGTAGTCTTTTTTGTTTAATGGCAAAGCATCCATGAATTTATCCGAATAAATTGATGTTTTCTTATAGCTAGGCTTAAGCATAAATGCTGCGTCATAGAGCATGTGAATACGAACGTCCAAAGTCAATTTAATTCTTTTAAGGCATAATTTGTAGTAGTGAATCTTTTTCAGATTTGAACTTCGCACAGGGCGCAATTTTTCCTTACTATGACTCTGTGTATCCAAAACCTTAGTTAATATGTTCCAATTAAACATTTATGTTTATTATTTATTATTTTTATGAAATTATAACTGAAATTATAAGATGTAAGTGAAAATTCAGAAGAATTATGAAAATAAATATACATTTTGTGAATAATTTAATATATCATCTAATATGTGAAATGTTTTTTTTTAATTTTACTGCTTTTCATTCAAAAAATATTTTCATTTTATTTATAATTAATAATCAATTAATACTCTTTATTCGCAGAATGTAATTATAAATTATAAATTAAAAAATAAATTTGACATATTTTTCATCAGACGTTTTGATTCTATTTTGGATTAATCAATTCCTGTGGAATTTTATAGTTTCAGAATTATGAATTTATGTATAAATATTATTATTATTCAGAAAAATAAAGAATAATGACAATTTATGTTTAAAAACAGAAACACGCTATTTGTAAAATAAACATTTATTTTTTACGACAATTAATTTCGACGGTATAACCGTAATCGTCCGGTTTCAAGAAATATGAGTTTTAAATCTGCCTATATATACAAAAACACGCTCAAAAGGATTGTCGAGAGACCCGTTTGCACATTAATCTTAGGATCTAAAGATCTGATATAAAGTGATTCACAGGCCACCCTCTCCCATTTTTTTTAAAACGAGTACACTGAATTTTAAAATGATTTATGTTTATATTTTCGTTAGAATTACAACCCTTTATTATTATTATTGTTCTAAAACTTTGCGTTCTATCCGGTTATTTGAAAATTTTAATAACTAAAGCAACGAATTCCCGCTGTTTACCAACTTTGGGTCACGGATAATTTATAGCACAATGCAATACACGATGTATAAAATGCCTACTTGATTAATACGTAAAAAAACTCGACTTAGTTTAATTTTATAGAATTTTTGTTATAATTATTGTTATTACTATTATTATTACGGTTGATATAATAATAAAAACAATTATTATTATTATTATTAGTAGTAGTATAATTACTATTATTATTATTATTACTATTACTACTACTACTACTTTTAGTTTTAGTTATGTTAATCGTATCATTTAAGTTAATCTTTTTTATCTTTATGAAGCAAATAAAACTGACGTCTGAGCCTTATAGGAATTAATGTACTTAATTTAAATTTTCTAATACATTACAAAGTTTTCATTTGTAAACTTTTATGTGTTTCTCAAGGGACAACTTTGGTATAAATAATGATAGTATTGTTACTGGGAGATTGGGGATTGTTTGCTGGGATATTATTTCTGGTTTATCATTTATTATCTCCTCATTGTTACTTATTCATTAAATTTAACTTTGTTTGTTTATTGCCAGAATGCCTTTATATTTATTGGTAAATAATTTGAAATATGAAAAGAATAAAGTTATAACAATCAAAATAGAAATTATAATAAAACTTATAAATAAATTAGAAAATATTAAATAAATAAATTGTTTAGTATTAAGACTCCAACTCCTTTGAGTTTTTGTTCCAATCTTGTTTATTATTTTTTGTAATGGGTGAGAGACTTTTGTCATCTCTGTAAGCGGATGCAGTAGCACAAACGATCGGGTATTGATCGCAATATTACAGGACATATGGAAGAAGATCAGATGTGACGATTTATAAAGGAATATGCAACGACGACTAAATCAGTGATACGCAACACCCTACCCGCGGGTAATGCAATTACCCGCAACCATATATTCAATTACCAAATCGTTTGCATTTTTTTAATATTTATTTTTATAAGAGTGCAAAATTCAGATGCATACATCAGATTAAAAACAACAACATATCAACCTAATTTAGAAAAATTGTGCAACGAATTTCAGCATCAAGGAAGTCATTAATTACAAATATTTTAAAATGTGTGTAATATGTAAAATAAATGTTTTATACACTTAGAAATATGAGTTAATTTTTTACCCAGTTACCCAGTAGAAATTGAAAAATATTATAATTTACCCGATCTTGAAAAAGGTTGCCTATCACTGGACTAAACCATTGGAGCAGCTGTGTGGATTGAACATAAATAAGTTGTTATGGACAGATTCATGTGACTTATGGTTCATAAGATGGAAAAGGACACGAGTTCAAAGATCGGGTACTAACAGATACTTCATTACAACGTCAAAAACCTCTAAAGCAGATTCAATTTCTTTCAGAAACAGAAGAAAATTTATGATGATAATATTAAATGTTAAATGTTGCCGAATTACTATTCTTTGTCAAATTAAAATTAAGGTACATTTTTAAATTAAATTTCTTCCATCTTAAAAAAAACTTGAAAGAAATTATCTAACAAAACAAATGTTAAAAAAAATTTACAAAAATTTTAATTGTCAAACGATAATTATGTGCAATTATTAATTTTTATATTTACATTCACAAAGAAATATGTTTCATAAAACTGTATTTTGTTAAATAATTTACATTTTGCAAAAATATGAAAAAAATCAATTATTTATTTAATAAGAAATTTATTTTTAGCTCGTTTGGTTTATTTTGGTAAAAGTTATTTTGTGAAAAAAATGTGTTGCAATTTGCTTCAAAAAAATTCATTAAATATTTTGTAAAAATAAATATTTGACTATTAACTTTAGTGAATAAAATTCTACAGAATTAAATTTTTATTAATTATCAATTTAATTAATAAATTAATTAATATCAATTACTAAAATCAGTTTTAATTTATTTATTAAATTATTAAAATAATTTATTTAAAGATTTTTTTATTTATTTTTATAATATAAAACGGAAAATATAGAACCATATTTCCTATCAATTAAAAAATTCTTTAAAAAATGGAATTTATAAAAATATTTCTACTTTAAATTTTAGAGTATATTTTTAAAAAGTTATTTATATTGTTTCAATATCAAGAATCAATTAATTAAATGTTTTATTTGATTTAATTTTATTTTTCCATTTCTAAAAACAGCTCAACGTTTATACTTTTTGCAGAAAATATTTGGTTCGATTGAAAAAATAAAGTAGGTTATTCTAGTTTTATGTTTTTTTTTATTTTTACATTTAATTAACTTTTAATATTCTACTTTATTTAATCTTTGACTTTAATATCAATTTCTTTTAATTTGAGTAGATATATTAATAAATTCACTTAAATTATAATTATTGATTAAAATGTCAAAAATATTTTCTTTATATTTATATATCGTCACTGACGATTAGCTGTGTATACATAGTAAAGTTTGATATTCAGAATTGATGCACAAGTTAGCAAGAGAGCGAGTCTTTAATGTATGGGCTCATTTCTGTTTGCATCTCCCAAAGGACCAATCATGATCTCTTTTATCATAGTTTTGAAGGACTTTTGTTGTATAAGCACATTTTAATGTAATGAAGAAAGAGACATTCAAAGATTTCTCTATTCGTTATATTATTCAGCCTAAAAACGAAAACTCTATTCTTGATCGCTCCTTGATCTCTCTTGTTAGCAGTACTAACAGACATCAATATTTTCAATCAGATTCAAAATATCTGTAAGTCTTTCATGTGAGATGTAGCGGGCTTAGTACCATTAACATTTATTCGATGTTCAGCTGAAACATACCTTTGCAAACATCCTTTGGTTTATAACTTTTGAGGCAGTTCTCCATTGGATATAATGTAAGACCCACCACCTCTGTCGCTTTGATGTAATGTGCATTGTTTATATGTCTTCTTAATTCCTTTGATCAGCCAATTCTTTTCGCCAAGAAAAATGTACATGTTACTCCCTTGGTACACAAAAGAAGCATTTTCTGATATTCATTTCCTTGTTTAATAGTTTCTTTCAGTTTTTTGGTTACATGTCTTAAAGCAGGTGTTCGATTTCTTGATTGTTGTGAGGGAACCTCTCAAATTTAAGAACTCGATATTCTGCTAAGTCATCTTTGTTGACGAAGATCTAGCGTATTTCACGAGCTACACGCTCTCTCATCCTCTACTTTTTACGGTAACTTATTTTGTAGTTTTTCGAAACCAGTTCAGAGTTTAAAACTCTGTAGACTTCGTTCACACTTTATTCTTATTGTACTCATATAAGACAATACACCTCGTGGTCAGAATAAGTCTGGCCTGAGTAAAACAAATATAGAAAAATTAAGATGAAAATAATGATCGACTTGCATTTCAACAGAATTATCGTAAATGAGAGTTACTTAGACTGCAAAACCTTTTTCTAAAGCCATTTTAATGACTTCATAGAAAACCATATTAAATAAACACAAATGAAAAATAAACCCAAGTCCTATCACAAATACCTATTGGACTTCACTTTCCATTAAAAAATCACTACTCCAAACAAAGGTCACAAAATTCTAATGACATTCTTTTACCCATTTACGCTTGCCGTCCTCGTTTGAGAACATTTGAGAATAAACATTGAGTGACTTGATAAGAATGTTTATGAAATTTTTCAAGTTTTATCACGTCTATATAAACAAAGTAATGAGTCAATGACTTTACGTTGCTTTAAATATGACTGGTTGAGATTTTACAGTCGCTACAATATCATATCTTAGTGCAGACGAGTGCAGACATTATACCCCCTCTACTTCTAGTTTAGATGTTAATGAGTTGATCAGAAAAAGAATGTTGTCGGTTAGACTGAATATTTTCATGTAAGCGGATGTTATATGCTTTCTGGTTTCTATATCGATTTTCCTTCCGTATTTTTGTGAGTGTAATTATGTCCTGTCTAATACTTCCTTTAGGGCGGAAATCGAATTGTCAAGAAAATGAATTTATTCTTTCTTCAACGATTGACATATTTACTAAAAAACGTGTATTAACCTTGCCAGTAACGTCCGAACGAAACTTTAATTTTTCGAATCAGATCTCGAACCATTTCCCTTGATATATTTTATTACTTTTGCTCTACTCTATTCGGCCGGGAACTGTTTATGATCTCTGTTGCATATCATCTTAAAATTATACATCAGAGTTTCAATGAGTTACTGCCCTCTCTACTTTCAAACATCCACAATCAGTCATTTCGATGTGGGTGCATTTTTATTAATAGTTGAGATATGGTGAGCGATGTTTCATTCTTGTTTGCATGATCTATGTTGATGCAGTTTACAGTGATATATCAATTAGTAGGGGAGCTTTAAAAAGCTTTTAATGATCATTTTAGATCAAGGTCATAGATATAAAACCAATCGTCCACCTCACGCAGGATAATACCAGTCCAATACCCACATAGCCCCAGATCATATTGTATTGAAATCGACCTAAGTTTCCTCAATGTATTTTTGTGATTCTTTGCAAGATAATTTTAAGTGACTGCTCATGGATTATAAGGCCTGGTTGAGAGGCAGACCCTCTCGATTTGATTGGTTATCCAAGACTGCGACGAGAATGTATCGAGAGGGCGGAAATATTCACCCATTAAAACGCATTTTAGGATAGTAGAATCATCACTTTAAAACAACATAAATGTACAAAATACAGAATGCACAGCATTGGAATTATATTTCATTTAACAATTTATTTTTTAATTTTCCAAATAATTTAAGATAAAATTAATACATTAATTTTCGTAACACATTCCAATGAATAATAAAAGAAACTATATAAGTGAAAATGTAATAAATAATGAGTCAAATTTAAGGTAGCATTGTCAGCATGGAGTTTCGATGAATAAATCCTCTAATTAATACACTTTTTCTACGACAAAATGTCATCTTTCTTGAAATAATTATAGAAAATCTGTAACAATTTGTTACCTTCACCAATGTAGTTACATGAAGTCGGAAACAAATCTAAGTTTTTCAATTTTTCTTACAAAATCCATTCTTAAATCTCGAAATAAATGATTTTCTATTAAAAATTATTTGTTTCTGAAATTTAATTAAATTACAAATTAAGATTAAAGATTAAATTGGTTTTCATTATGTTTTGAAGGTTTCATTTAATTAAGGAAATGTGAAAAAATTCTTAGTATAACTTTCATGAAGCAAAATAATATTTATTCTTATTTCCATAAAAGAAACAAAAACTTTTACTTTATCTGTACAAAGAATACGAAGATATTATTCAAATATAAATAAATACAATGACCCAAATTTATTGCCATATTATAATTAATTTGTTTATACGGTAGTTTCCTTTTCATTTTAAATCTAGTTTGCAATGTTGAGTTTTAATAAAGTCTTTGGAATATGAGATTTGTCATCAAACTCTACTAGCAAGGAGAACGACTCAAGGTAAACCAAGGATTAGGATGAAACTACATGCACTCCATAGATTTCGATACGTTGATTCTGATTGTGTACATGTATCATGTTTAAATGCAATTTTATCATACAAAAATATTTTTTTTCAAAATCTGATTTCAGATTTGATTTCTGCGTCACAAAGTCAATAAAACAACATATTACAACAGAACTCATTTCTTAATTTCAAACTTTGAGGGGCTGTAACGGTGCTCTTGTTCAAAAAACTGATTTTCATATTCGGAATCAGCGTATGGAAATCTATGAAATGCATATAGTTTCATCAGAATCCTTTGGTTTTCCCTTGTAAGAAATACTTAACAATATTTGTTTTATATATTATATTACATACAAAGATTTTCCTCGATAATTCTTTTCACGTAAATTTAGAGTCATTTAATTCTGTTAAATGAACAATAAAGTTAAACATAAAACATATATTTTTAACTAAAACATATTAAAGTTATTTTCCAATTAATGAAAAATTACAATCATGACATTTTTGCGATTTGTTCAAAGTTAATCAATCTAATCATGAAATATTTAATTAGTAGTGATTTAAAATAGGAATCAACACTGATTCTCAGTTAATCCTTTGAGATGAAATGAGTTCCACGAAAAACTTATTTTAAATAGTAAACAAATAAAATTATGATGGTACTAGATCTGAGCTGTCAAGAGGATAAATGGTAAAAGAACTTCCGAGAGTTATAATGACTCTAAATTTATTAGCAATTGTAAAAACAAACTTACAAGCAAGTGATTATAATTTAAATTAAATTTTTACAACTCCATTTTGCAATTAAATAGTTACTAATAACATAACAAAGTTTATTGTAAAACGTGGAAGGATAAAAACAAAACATTTTTATTTAATACAGTTTAAACATTTGTGGATAATCATTACACATTTTTTGTCAAAAAAGTTTTCTCGATTTCCTAGTTTGATCAAATTTTCACATAATCATTTATTGTCGTTGAAAATGAATAAATGTACAAAGTTTGAAGAAAAGTGATTGAGTAACTAGTAAATTAAAAATTTAATTTTTTGTATCCATTTTTTATGCAGACAGAACTCTACTTTGCTAACAAAGTTTTAATTAAAAAAATAATTTCAAAAAACACAATAAAAATTAATATAAACTACTTATAATTTATAAATAGATATTTTTCAATTAATGTTGTTCGGGAACTCCGAATCTTCCGTTTTTTCCTATTTAGGGACCTTATACTGTTTTTTTATAAAATTTTTTTCCATATTATGGATGGTTAAATCATGTATTGTCATCGAGAATGAGTAAGTGTACAAAGTTTGAAAAAAATTGATTGAGTAAAAAGCCTTCAAAAATAGGTTTCTAAATTCCATTGATACATATATACCTATGTAGAACGCAGGTTAATATAAATCATAGAAAAATAAATAGTTTTAGTGACTAAGAAGAATAAAGTTCAACCAACAGGTTCGCTAATTTTAATCTTTATTAATCTATTTTAGTCAGTTTGACACATATAATATCGACTAAAACATTAATTGAGTTTTTTTAAAAAAAATTTTCAATGATTTTGCGGCAACGATTCCGCGATTTAGAGGTTCTAGGCGAGGCCGTGAGTGAAAGAGCCTCAGTGAGTCGTTATTTGAGTGCAGATGTGTTCTTTGATAAAAAACAATAGTTCAAATTTTGATCTTTAGCTTAATCTTAATAGATGAACCAAATATTAGTTTCGTGAAAAGTAAAATTATGAATTATTAATATCTTCACTTGCGGGTATACCAAATTTGGTCATGTTGTATACTTCTATACATTGCTTCGGTATGATTTATCATTTTATTATTAAAACAAATATATAAAAATACATTTTGGATTTGCTAATTTCAACCCTCGGACACTTAGAACTCTCTAGAGCTCTTTCAAAGTAGTAAAGGGACATAAATTTCCATAGACTTAGTGTTCCACCATCCCCTTTAATTGATTTTTTCCGTGTTTTAATATTTTCATGAGGTTTACATTTTTTGTAGTTTTCTTAACCGTCCTCAATTAATAAAGTACATTATTTTTATGGTACTTGAACAGGTTTGATTTCTTTTGTAATAAATCCGACGAAGAGAGGATTAACATTTCCATATCATTTATTTTTTCAATTCCTAAATACTCCATTTATTATTCGCACAAAGCTTAAGTAATAATACAATACCATATTCTATAGTATAATAAAAATAATTATATAATTAAATTTATGTCGTTACAATATAATAAAATATATCTTAAAATTCAAATTATTCTGTAAATTAAAGGAGTAAATATAAATTTAAAAACCATTTTGATATTCTTTTCCAAATATAAAATTAAGAACACAAAACTTTGCCAAAGTTTTCTTGTAAATTAAAACAAGAAATTATTTGACAAGTTCATTTGAAATCATAAGAACAATGATGTTCTTGGATCTTTCAAATGAGTCCGATTCCTTTCACATAAAGCAAAAAAAGAATTATGTAAATTCCATGAAAACAATTTATAAAAAAGTGAATTATAAATAAATAAATGAAATTTTATGAGTTGTATTCATCTTTTTGTTGTTTATGACGGTCAAACAGGAAATTTACTTCTTTTATGTAAAAAATTGGATTGATGAATTAGAAAATTTCTTTTTTGAAATTGTGCCTTTTTTATTTTATTTGTTATTTAATGTTCAGCAATTTAATATGTATTTCCTAACGACTATTAGCAACATCTCAATTTGAGTGTAAACATTTATTAACAACACAAACATTTTCAGTGGCAATTTCTGCGGGAAGCATCATTCTTGATTAATATGCTTTTGTAGCCATATTAAAATCTTTAAATTAATTAATGGGATAAGAATGATATTAAGTTTTAATTTCTCAAAATTTGATTGGATAAAAAGGTAATTTTTAAAATAAACATTAGATTTAAAGTATATTAAATTTAATAATTTAAATCCTTTACTAAAAATATTACTAAAATTTATAATTATTAAACTTTTAATTAATTCGTATTTAAATATTATTCTCATTAAATTAATTTCATTAGATTTAAGTAGTTAATCAATAACATATCAACCCCAACTGAGAAGGAGAGTCACCAATCCAAACAGCATACAAATAACAAACTTACAACATTCCGAATTTTCTGTCACAATGACAAACTTATGGTTGGACCTTCCAATGTACATTGGAGAGAGAAGTCGTCATCTCCGCACTAGAATTGCTGAACATACTCAATCGAGTAGAAATAGTTCGGTATTGAGCCATATTAAAAGATATAAAGGTAATCTTATGGATTACAATAAATATTTTAAAGTGATTTTAAATAATTTTGACACAAATTATGAAAGGATTATTGCCGAAGCATTGTTAATAAAGCATCATAAACCATGCTTAAACGTACAAGGTGATTCATCTAATCATATTAAAGTTTTTTTAAAATATCATTAAAAATACTTTTCTTTTTTTTTAAAGAAAAGAAAAAAAGCATGATTTTGAGACGTATGATGTAATAGTTTTTCAACTATATAAATAGCAATTAATCACTTTCTTTCATTGCACTGAAGATGCCGAAATGGTGAAACGCGTTTGTATTGGGAATAAATTTAATATTAAAAAATGGCCTTTCTTTTCATTATATATATATATATATATATATATATATATATA
>MQRK01220265.1:6233-17468 GCA_001938485.1 Girardia tigrina
AGTCAAAATTTTCAACAACCTGATATAAATGTGATGGCGTAACCAGCCTATGTAATAGCTAATTAAACACTTTCAACAATGTAGAAGAGATGTTTGTTTGAACAATAATTGATGGAATAACGGATTTGATCAATAGTGTCTTATAATATACCCTCTCCTAATAATTTTTAAAAATACTGCACGGTATTCAAAAATTATTTATCGTCACATCTGACCTACAAACTTCCATTTGTCCAGAAATATGGCCACGATAGCCCAATCGTCTGTTCTCGTAAATCCGCTGACAGAAATGACGAGAAATCTCTCTGATGTACACCCACTACAAAAGAATTGATAAATAAGATTGGAGCACAAACTCAAAAGAGCTTGAATCTTAATAATAAACATACTAATAATTTTGTGATATTTCAATAAGATTTTTAAATTTAGGGTCAATTGATTTTAGAATACATTCAATTTTATAAACCTTTTCAATAGGTAACTATTAAAGTGTACCCAATATTTAAATCTCTATTAGATACTTTTTTTGGGTTTTAATTCATCCTTTCCTTTTAATACTTTATCTATTATTTTATCTATCTTTTTTAAAATATTAACTGACATTTGATATCAAATCAACAAAAATAGTGTTTTCTCAAATATATTATTTACAAGTGTTACATTTTTTTAAAAAAGAACATTGCTTACCTCTGTTTTTGCGGCGCTTTAAACCCCACCATGTAAGGTTGAAGTTAGACTTAATTAAAGTCACCTCGGAAATTATCTGAATAATTGCGGAAACAGTCATTATCATTTTGGAAAATTGAAATTCATTTTGGAAATAGAAAGAAACATCGGAAAAATCAGATAAATTTTAGAAAAATAATCATAATCATTTGGAAAACAGTCAGACTACATAGAGCTAATCTAAGACTTTAAGCAGCATGAAATTCTTCTTCCAAAGTACACTCAATCGAACTATGACAATGTACATTGCCAATAATAACTACAATAAGTTTTATTTATTATTATGTCTTTTTTAAACATTATCTGGTTTACTCAATAAATCTTTCGTAAATCAAAGTCCCTTTGTTCTAATATTTTTAAATAATTAAAAAATACTTTATACAAATACAATACAATTTAAATAAAGATTTTTCATAATCAAATATTGAACTTTTAATTTTATGATTGTTATTATTTCCTTTTGTCAAAAAAAATTGATAATTGAAAATTACTTCAAAAAATATTTTAAAACTATAAAAAGACCCGTCACATATAACGGGTGAGCTGATTTTTTTTTGAAAGTTTATGTTTTAATTTTTAAATCGTAATTATTATATATATAATATTTGCCTAAAAAGTTTGTTGGTTTGTTTGTTTGTCGGTCACAATTTTCAATATGAAATGGCGGACGAACCAGAGTGAATCTATTTAAGATCGTAGTCAATCTGGATAGCCCGCATCAATACCATTTTGTCAGTGTAGCGCCTTCGCCGAAAGACGCCCGGAAGCCGATGAAATCGATCGAAAACCGTACAAATTGTTAAATAGTTAAATTAACACTAATTTCGAATAATGACGATTTTGACGATTCCTACACAGAATTTCGTGAAACTTTTTTATGAAAATATCAATAAAATACTAATTTATTTCATAAATGACCATTTTTATCACTTATTTACTAATTATATTTCTAAAAATCAATTTAGGTTAAACTTGCAAAATTTCGTTATCATCTGAATCTCAGTTTGTCGGTCAAACTCAAATTTTACTATGATCATATATATGCTGATAAAAAGGTCGTCTATAAAAGACATTACTTAGTAGGGGAAGAGGGACAGAATTTAGTAACGATGTGTTATTTTGGAGGTGGGGGGTTTCGGAAATATGACGTCAAATCGAAATGCTAAAGTATTTAGAGAAAGAATTCTGTGACGAAATTCGACAAGGGAAAGAAGGGGTTGGAAATCTGCTAAAATTGCGTGACGTCATTTATGGACAGCCCTAAAATGCAGAATAGTGGAGGAACAGTGATTGAATCCACATAAAATTGAGATAACCCTGCATAGTCCGCATCGAAACGGTTCTGTATGTACAGCTCCTTTGCCGAAAGGCTTCGGGAGCCGACTTAATTGACCGACTGTTAAATCAACAGAGAATTCGAAACAATAAATAATAAATGATAATAATTAAGATATAAAAAAATTAAAACAGAAACTTTCAAAGTCGAAAATTAAGCTCCCCTGTCATATATGACGGGTCTTTTTCTAGTAATTTATTATTTATTGTTTTATTTATTATAAATAATTGTTGGCCTGATCACCGGAAGCGCCTTTAGTCCCGTCGAGAAGCCGCTGGCGCTGACGGCTTCTCGATATCGTTTGACATTCGGGCATTGTGACCATTTTCTCCACACCTGAAGCAAATAGCATTATTCACAAATGGGGGGCTTTTGAAACGACCCTCATCCCTCTTATCCGATTCTAGATTTTCCAACTTATAAAGCCTTTTATTCGAATCCACCTTGTCGAAACTACCAACACTGCCTCTAAAATTACCTATTTTTGTCGTCTTGTACACACTCACCAGAGATTTATTAATTAAGCTTTGCTAATATTGAAATGGTTTCGACTGATTTCCACCAGACGAAAACTCTGAACTTCTATTGCTTTTTCAACTGGCAGTCCAGCCAAAAATGCTGTGATTTCTAAACTGTCCACTTTCTTCGCCAATCTTGAAACCTCAGCGGCGTATTCAAAGATCGCATTAAAATCCGTCGATTGAATATTCTTTATTTTTTTATATGTATCCCGTTGAGTTATTCCCAAAGCCTCATCCATTGCTCGAGACACTTCCTGCGAATTTCTCTGTTGAATATTCGACAAATTCATATAGATATTCAACGCCGATCCACTAAAAACAAATGGGAATAATAATATTACGTCCTTTACTTGCTGCATCTCCGCATCCATAACTCCAACAAAGACTCGCATATGAATTTCTCCACGCACTCCAGAATTATTTTACAATTTGACATTGCCCGGATAGCTTGTAATCAACTGCAAAAAGAGAAAATAACTAATTCTAAAAACGTGTATTTTCTAAAAATCTAATCACATGATTTTCTAATTATTTAAACAAAATAATAATAATTTTTTAAAACAATTATCATGCCATTACAAGTTTGTTATAGATTTTTAGAAAATGTTTAAAAAAATTTGAAAAAAAGTTGAATTAAAAATAAAATTTTAAATTTAAAAAAATCAAGACGTAAAATGAAGTATATGTTTCGTGTGATAAAATTTCGAAAGGTTATTAAAAGAAAATAAAATTATTTAATTGTTGGAAATTAAGAAAAGTAAAATGAATTATCAATACTAAATTTATTTTTATTATACCGGTTTGAGATTTATGAAACAAATAATTTCTGAAAATTAAAAATAAATAAAGGAATTTAATTTTGATTAAATTTCTTTAAATAAAGAGTATTAGTGCATGTTTTTGGATTAAGAAAAACTTGAAAATTGATGATGTCTTGTAATAACAATAATGTGGGAGATATTACAAAAACATCTAACGAAGTTTATTAAAAATAATTAAATTACAAATAATTATTAAAATTCAAAAAATTAAAAAATGATGGCAAATTATGTTTAAAAACAAAAACACGCCATTTGTTAAATTTATTTTTTACGACAATTAATTTCGACGGTATAACCGTCATCGTCAGGTCTCAAGAAAGAAATGAATTTTAAAACTGCTTATATAATCAAGCAGTGATTATGTCATCAATGGATTATTATGTCATCTAAACACGCTTAATAGGGTTTTCGAGATCTGATATAAAGTGCTTCACAGGCCACCCTCTCCCAATAGTTTTTTAAAACGAGAACACAGAATTTTAAAATCATTTATGTTTATGTTTTCATTCGACTTACAACCCTTTCTGTATTCTGCAATATTACTCCCACCTACATTCCGACCATGTTCTTGGATTCTCTTACAAAGATGACGAGACATCTCTCCAGTGTATGTGGCATTACACCTATTACATGTAAATTTATATAGGAGATCCGAACATAATCCAAATGGGGTTGGAGATTTATTACAAAACACATTTTGGATTTTATATGTTTGTGATATTATTTTTAAATTAAAGGCATTATTTAAAAATATTAAGCGTGTTTAGATGACATAATAATCCATTGATGACATAATCACTGCTTGCCTATATAAGCAGATTTAAAATTCATTTCTTTCTTGAGACCTGACGATGACGGTTATACCGTCGAAATTAATTGTCGTAAAAAATAAATTTAACAAATGGCGTAATTATTAAAATAATTTAAATTTAATAATGTTTTTATTATCAATCCACAGTCAACCGATAAGCAATACAATCTCGGTTAGTTAATTATTCATATAACCAAGATTGATATTTAAAATACTACTGTATTGATTCTATTACTTTGAAACAGTCACAACTGCAGTGATCTGATGCGTTAAAAATTTTACATAGCTTTTTCATAGCAGAAATAAAACTTGGTGAGTGACCACAAGATTCAATCATATTAATATGTATAAGTATTCGTATATAGTTAAATCACATATCCTTATTTAAAAAGCAAAATCAGAGAACTTTCCAACAAAATAATCTACGAAATAATTTGCTCCATTAAATCCACATTCAACAACAGTTATCGAAAATCGATCAAAAATAATAAAAAATTCTCAACTATCATTCACAACGTTTCAAATAACAAATTGAAATACGAATCTTTTTTGTGGAAACTGACCGATTGTATATTGAACAATAAAAAATAAATACGAGGGATGCTGAAAAAATTGACTTTGTTATATTGTACTACTTTTTTTAATGGCGAATAAATAATTTTTAGTTTTTATAAAATATTTATTTGTCTAAATCGATTTTGTCGCACACTTTGAAAAGATTCCGTACTGAATATTATGCGGAAAGCCGTTCGATATCTCCGTCGGTAGTACCACGGGTAGGCGCATCGGAACGGTCCAGCAATAGTACCATCGTGGTACACCACGTAGGTGTCAGATGTGAGGTTTGAACCAACGCCTCCAATACATTATATTATAGCAAATGAATAAAATTTAAATAATATAAAAATAAAATATAAAATTTATAATAAAATTGTATAGCCGACATTTGAAGAATTTTATTGTCTTTCCAATAAACGACCTATCTGTGGAAAATCAACAAAAAAAAGAAGTTTTTTTTAGAAAATATATAAAATAAATAATTATTTAAAATATTTATAATTTCAAATTATCAATTAATTTTTTATTTTTTACAAAAATAATATAATTAATTATTTTTTTCTGATTTTTTATTCTTTTTTTGGGGATTTTTAGAGGATATAAATATTTTTCCATAAAAAAAATCTCCCCCAAAACACACAAATTTGTGAACGATCATTTTTTCGGTAATTTTCAATGAATTTTTTCGGTATTGAAAGTGGATGTGCGCGGTCGGTTGTCAACATTTCACATTTTAATAAACCGGCTGACAAAATTAAGAAATAATGTCAAATTATTATTAGTAATTTTTCGATTTTATAAATCTTTCCTCTTCAGACAATATTCTCTCTTCCCGGATGAATATTATTGGGGGGGTGGGTGGAAAACCGGTTTAAAACAAAAAAAATTTTCGTTCTTTTTTGTCTTTTGTAGGTGGACTTTTGTATTGTTTAAACGCCGATGAAAGTTCCAACGTTATTCATCCATGAATAATAATTATTAACCGATTTTTTTTGTGTGGGGAATTTTTTTATAAAAAAAAAGCGGTTCGTGTTTGAAATTTAAACATCGGTTTGCTTCTGTCTATTTGATCTATTTTTAATGGGATTTAACTCCCAGGAATTTTATATATAATTTATGTTGGTTTTATTTCTGTGGGGTTAATCGCTCGGAACAGAAATTCCTTTCAATGAACTTTAATATATAATATTTTATATAATTAGAATTTAAATATTTAATGAATACTATGAATAATTATTTAAGATTTATATCAATCATTAATATTTCATTATTTAATTTGTATTTATAAAAAAAAGAGAAAAATAGTTTAACCACCCTACTTTTGGGTTTCTTTCCACAAGGTAGGTAAAAAAAATCACCAGGTTTTTTTTATTGTTATAACGAAAATAATAATGTTTGTTATGGTCTTTTTTGACAATAATAGGTGGTAAAACCCTTAAATATTATATAAAACTCTTTTGTTGTATGAACGAGCGTCACTTTGGTTGTTGCGATCGGGAAAGTTTTTTTTACGACGAATCACGCTCGTTCAAAGACGTAGGGTGATTAATAAAGTATATGAGTTAGAAATAAGAAATCACATGTATACAAAAATTGACTTATTCAAAATAGTCTCCATTGGCAACAATGACCTTCTCCCATCGGTCTGGTGGGTCATGGATGCCCTTTCTTAAGAAATCAGGACATTTGGAGCCAAAATATAGATTGATATAATCTTTGATTTCTTTTTGCTTTTTGAAACTCTGGCAGTTCATAATACCAAATCCCCTTGATATCCCACCAAATGAACTGCAGTATTTGTTTCCTTTGACATCTGGGTTTGGGAGCCGAAACAGGTTGCTTACCCATTATTCCTTGGACACAGGATTCTCATAGAAGATTCACAACTCATCTCTTAAAATCTGATGAAGTAAACTCTTTTTCTTTAGTCTAGCAGCAAGTGATTTGCATGACGTAAGATGACAAATTATATTAATCTCCGTAAGCTTATGGGGAATTCATTTGTCATCTTTTCGAATCTTCCCGGGCTCTTTCAAGTGCATACATTCGATTGTTTTTTCTCATCAAGGTGCTCAGGAAGTTATTGTTGCGTGTACATTGTATCTTCATAGAGAAAGCTCTACAGGAGGTCATTGAGCAGCTTTTTGACCTTCCTTCTATTGTATTGTTGCTCAGATTGACACTGCCATCATGGAAACACCAAAATAACGTCCGGCTTGTCCTCTCAGTCTATGCTTCATTTCCATAAATGGCGAAACATTCCTAACTGCTTCAGACGTATTTCCTGCTTCGTGGAATATAAAAATCATTATATGACGAATGTGCTTGCTATCGAAATTCATCTAAAAATAAGCTCAATTTAAATGTTTTGAATGAAAAAATCCACTAAAATAAAACCTATATTAAATTCGTTATTAAGGTAACTGTATTAAACTAATTGAAAACTAAATCAATATTTTAAACATATAAATTTGATTATATTAGGCGTATAACTTTGTTTTTTGGATTTTTTTGCAGAACAGACAAGTTTATTTATATGACATAATAAGTTTTATTCTAATCAAAATATTTTCCATCGTTAATTATGACTTTCGACCATCTTTCGGGCAAATTATGAATTCCATCGAAAAAAAGTTTTGGTCTTTTGATGCGATCCATTGTTCCAGCCATTTTTTATATGTTCCTGTTTTCTGAAGTGCTGGTCCCGGAGAGCGCTTTGTATTGATCGGAACAGATGATAATCTGATGGGGCACAATCTGGTGAATAAGCAGAATGCGGTAGAATTTCCCATTTAAGTGCTTCCAACGTGTTTTTTACTTGTTTTGCGACATGTGGCCGAGCATTGTCATGGAGCAAAATCACTGTGCGCTGTTTGTTGGCTGGAATAGGACTTTTTTCCTTCAATGCATCGTTCAATTTCATTAACTGTTGTTGGTAACGTTCCGCATTAACAGTTTCATTCGAATTCAGCAGCTCATAGTACAGTACACCTTTCTGATCCCACCAAATGCACAACATAACCTTGCTTCCATGAATATTTCTTTTTGCTGTTGACGTGGACGGTTCGCCGGGATGAACCCACGATTTCTTGCGTTTAACATAATAAATCCATTTTTCATCTCCAGTCACAATATTATGCAAAAACGACCATCTTCGTTGTCTTGTAAGCAATGAATTGAATATCAGTAATCGACTTTCAATGTTGGCTTGATTAAATTCATGTGGTATCCATTTTCCTTCTTTTTGAATCATTTTCATAGCATGTAGACGTTTACTTATGGGTGCTTGAGTAACATTTAACTGTTTTGTAAGCTCTTTCTCTGTTTGAGTAGAATCTTCCTTCAGTAATGATTCCAAATCTTCATCTTCGAATCTTTTTGGTTGACCGGAACGCTCTTTGTCACTTACTTCGAAATCTCCACTTTTGAAACGTTTATACCAGTTCTCGCAAGTCTGTTGAGTTGGTGCATGTTGACCATAAGTTTCTTCAAGAAGCCAAAAACTGTCTGCAGCTTTTTTCTTTTGATTAAAGCAAAATAGTAGTGCTTCCCACAAATGCTGTTTTGTTGGTATGAAAGTTGTCATGCTAAAACGTGATTAAAAATATGTTTATGACGCATTTAAAGTCAATGACCTACTTAATTTTAATGCCTCGATTTCAGCACTTTAAAAATCTGTACGTACGACTGTAAAATAATGCTTATTACAAAGCTTACACCATCTCTTAGAAAATCCAAAAAACTAAGTTATACACCTAATAAAATATAACTGTATCAAAATAAAATGAACAGTACGAACTTTTGCATACGCMTAATAAATATTAAGAAAAATCACCTTTCTAAATTTCAATGTATTCGGTAAAACTCTATTCGTTTTACTCGAAAAAATCTTAAGGTAGAGAAATTATTAAAATTTGAAAAACAATTAAACGTTTTTGAAATTACAGAAAAATTATACAATGAAAACATGGTGGTAACAATTAATAAAGATACTTCCAAAAATATAACCTCTAGTCATTTAGTATTTCGTCTTATACCACCATTATAATTTCCATCTTGAGTCTTTTTCTCATTTAATTCCGCATGACTTGGCAAGTATCTTTTCGAATGTTGATTTGAAATCGAAGAATTTGATAGCATAAATCTTTGGAGATAAAAAGTTTAGATAAGTGAAATGGTATTAAATGCCAAAGATGCCCTATGCAAATTAGATCAGAGTTGCTTCAAGCTCTTGGAATGAGACTCTCAAGGAAACGATGTTCATTAAAACTATTGTTAATGGTCAATTTTTCTTTAAAAATTCTGAAATTCGGGTTACGAAATAACTGTATGGAAGATAAAAGGGAATTTTCTAGTGCTTCCATGAACGAAATTCGATTATTTGGTCGATGGAAGCAATAAATATTATTTTTTTCAATTGATTACATGGAAGAATAAAGTATAATTGACTTACCATCACCAAGACATTACAATATTTTCAATCCGTACGGAGATTTTTATGTTTTTAAGGTTAGTGGTTTAGGATTAAGGTTAAGGTTTAAGTTAGGGTTAAGGTAAGGGATAGAGCGAGCTAACTTTCGGAAAAAAAATCAAAAACATTCTTAAATTTGACTGACTGGAGTATATTGTTTAGAAAAATAAAACGTAGTGAAAACAAACTTTCACAAAGTAGAGCAAGTTTAGTTTTCATGCCAAAACCGTTTTCTTTGAAAACTGCTCTAAATTTTATTTCAGCTTTCATTAGGTATACTACGTTATCTTTAAGTGGAAACATTTTCTTGGAGTTCTTTACAAAAGATTCTGTTCAGCCCGATCCCGAGGTAGCCCCGAAATCCCAGGAGTAGATACAGTGTGGATTGGAAATTCGGGGATTTATGTTCGTGCTAGGTCAATTTTATTGTGGAGATTTAATGTTCACTCATCAAATAGTAAAACATTTTTATCTGATTCAGTAAAATTGTAATACAAAATCCAAAAATCAACTGTTCGATTTGTTTATATCATTATAAGTTTAGTCTAATGATGACGGTTGATCGGCCGACATTAATAACAATAAATGATGATGAGCATTTTTCTGTGTTTCCCATCACCATTTGCCATCATTATTCAAAAATTTATATAATTTTCTCGCTTTATGGATTAAGTGTTAATACTATCTTCTCATTTCTTTTCTTCTTTTTAATAAATGTATTCAATTTCTTTTCAAAGTATATAATATAAATATTTAGTTTTTATAACAAATTTAAGATATTTTTTCATGTCACTACATCCTTTGAATTAATGTTGCATTCACTTTTTATACATTAATTAATTATTTAGTATATTGTAATGTCTATACTTACTTTGAAAAACAACCTCGCCGTAAAAAATGTTAAAGCGAAAATACTTTTGTTTAATAGAGAACTCAAACTTTGAAACAGAAGAGGCTTTATTCTTACAATGCATCTAGTGATCAAGCATCATACTCAAGTAATCCATCTTTTACAGATTATGAGATTACTCTGAAAGAGCCTCTGGCTTCATACCTTAACCGGATTGGGAGAATCATATTGAAGAGACAAATTGTCCTCGTTCAACCAGTTTTAGTGAGAATTCACAACTAAGTCTATTTAGTAAATTTTTTGATACAACGACTGTCAAAAAGTATTTTATTCAATCCGAATACAATTTCTATCAATTCAAAAACTCGACCTTTACACCTTACCATAAACTGCAGTACCTGAATATGTGACGCGATTTCATATTAATTTCCAGGGAAATCTTATTTTATTTAGGTTTTCTTTGTCATAAGAAATCTAAAGACATTGTGAATAATTAATCCATAAAAGCGATAAAGTTATGTAGAGAAATGGTAAAGACAGACTGAACCAATATTCTATCATAGTAAGTCACTCAAACAAAAGTCTACATATACATTTATAAAAATAAATATTAATATTTTTAATGATGCAGTTTGTGTTGTATTTTGTATGTTTTTTTTAGTATTGTCTCTTCTACCCAGAGGGTTCATTAATATTTTTGTGTGTTTTATAATTCATATTATTCGATTGATATAAAAATTCAAATATGATTTATTATTAAAGTAAACTAGTAAATCAAAAAATTGAATTTTTTATATCTATTCTTTATGCAGACAAAATTCTACTTTGCAAACAAAGTTTGTAAAATTTAAAAAATTTTAATTAAAAAAGCACATTAAAATTAATATAAACTACTTATAATTTATAAGTAGATATCTTGCAATTAATATTATTCGGGAACTCCGAATTTTCTTTATTTTCCCATTTTGGGATTTGTCGATAATTTGACAAAAAAATATTTATTATCAAATTAGAATTTAAATCAGTGTCGGGCAACCTTTTTCGCATCGCGGCACCCTAAGCCAATTTTTTTCTTGAGGCACCCCTATATAAAAGATCAACAGTTGAAAATCTTGGAAGAAATTTGGGATCGTGGTAGCTT
>MQRK01220279.1:3569-14018 GCA_001938485.1 Girardia tigrina
TTATATATATATATATATATATATATATATATATATATATATATATATATATATATATAATGTTATTATATATTATTATATATATTTATAATATATATATAATGTTATTATATATATAATTAAATGTTATTATATTCATTTAATTTCATGTGTGATTATCCAAACATAATTTTAATCACAAATGGATGTCAAAGATAATCTGATTTATGGTCATGTTGGACAACAGGGGCACGACATGGACAACTTCGTGGCAGTTGACTTTCATAAATCACTTATAGCGACAATAATGCGGATCAACCAACTGCTGTAGCGTTGTGTCTGTACAATGAAATTCTTTATAAAAAATAGGAAATTTAAATGATTGTAAAACCATTTCCTCGGACCAAAATAACACAACCATATTAAAATTGACAGTGGCCGCAATCCTCAGGATTAAATTAATGAAAATAAAGAGGTTTCGTCTGCTGAAATCACAAGAAATATAAAGTGATCCAGTTAACAAGTTTATATTTCAATAGAATTAATGGAAATTAAAACTCTTAATTGTTGGGTAGGTGGGAGAAATATGTATTTTAAATAAAAAAATATGAATCAGTTTTAATAGCTTTTATTTGCCAAAATATTCAGGAACTCTCATGTTAGATATTTACGAAGCGTCTGAAATAGAAAGTAGTTTGACAGAGCTATGTCGGATAAATATGGTCTAAATGCTCTAAATTTAAACTTATTCAACTTTTGTTGCGTCATTAATGCAATATGTGATTTTGCATTATCTTGTTGGAACACAATTCATTTTGAGTTCACTAATACTGACTACTTTTCCTTGATAGAAGAATTTTCTTTATCAAGCTGGTGGTCATTATATATTTGAATTGATGGTTTACTCCTGTTAAGTAGTTCGTAATATACTTGACGTATTCTATCTTAACTATCTTCCATTGATGAATATATTTTACTTTGGAATAATGGTGGTGTATGTTAAAGTTTTCATTAAACTTTCTTTCTCATTATATACACATGGTAAGGAAATTGTAATAAAAGTGTAGAAAAGCATTCATAATGTATCCAATGTGAAGAGATTAACAGGTTATCATACGGTCGAATGCTGAATTCTTTTCTAATTTGTCTAGTGGTTAAATGTGGATAATGACTGCTAAAGTTGACGATCTTATTTGAGACTTCAATCTCCTGAACGAAATTCGACAAACCATTTTTGAGGACCGAAATTTACAACTTCACTTCTAAACTGATTTCTAAAACCCATACCATAAATGCACCTTATCCCCTACTCCCATCATTTTCACTATTTATTTTGCCAATGACTGATGTCGAATGTGCCTTTATATCCAATGTGAGTTACACTAAATCATAAAACTCTAAATAACTCATTAAAACCGTTTGACCTTGACAAATAAGACTTACAGCAGCTAATAAAATAAGACAGAATTTTTCCGCTAATTCAATATTATATTACCAAAGTTAATACAATAATATTAGCATTAAGTACAAATATTTTTAGTTATCTTTATTATTTATTTATTCAAATTTACGTTTTCGGTAAATTTCATTGTTAATTTTAGACATAATTACTTTTTCATTTGTCGATATAACCATGAAAGAGAACATATAACTTCCTTCAAGAGAGAAGAATTCTAAACATTTTAACACATCCTTGTACTATATGATAATTATACATTTTACTGATATTATTACTAAGCCATACTTATCTTAAGCGTCAATGAGAAGATGATTAATAGGTTATCAGTTGGTAAAGTAACTTTTGCTAAGAAATTTTACACCAATAAGTCCCATAGCTCAAAAACTTGAAATAGGAGTTGATGCATTAACCCTTCGTAACTCAATATATTAAAAAAATATAAATATTGAGTGAAACAGTAGCTTATTTTTTCGTTCATGTAGACCCCTTGGAGTTCCATTATTGCAAAAATGTTTCCTGGAAAATTAAAGGTGGATAACTTATCACATAAAATGTAATATGTTAATAGTTAGAGATCATGTAAGAGTTACAACGGTTTGTTACAGAAGTGTCACATCATGTTACGAAGGGTTAAGACATCAAATTGCATTGCAAACATTGAAAGGACTTAGAAAGGAAACAATAAACACTGAACCTGAAAAAAATTGAAAATTTTATTTTGTCTGATGAATCTATGTTTAAATTGAACGGTTTCATCTGATATAATTGTATCCACAGAAGTTACAAAACAGTTACGACTCGATATAATTGACATCTTATTGTGTGACATCGCTTCAGAGAACTAAAGGACAAGATCTAAGGCAGAAATACGCAAAAAATCGAGAAAATAATGTTTGCAATCATCAATGAGTAGATTTATAATAGATTTTAATCATTTTTTCCGATTAATAACATCTAGATATTGAAACTGCATTAAGCAAAATAGACTGAAATTTGAATATCGAAAACTTTGTGCATTATTTTTTTATACAGTAAAGTTCCTCATAAGCGCCAAATCGGGACCTGACTAAAATTTGGCGGTTAACAGAAACTAAGGAATAAAATAAAGACGCCGAGAAGCCGACGAAATCGACCGAAAACCGTGCAGGTCGTTATTAACCGCCCTCTATTATCTGCCAAGAAGTCTGATTTTTCTCAATTTCCAATAGACTGTTTCTATCAGCCGCCAATTTCAGGTAACCACCATTTTTTTTAAAAACTAGTGGTTAAGAGGAACTTTACTATAATTTTGGAGGTGTCTTAATGCGGGATCTGTGTTTTCATCAATCTTCGGCACATTAATCTCACACATACCATCATCATCCAACGAGTTTTAACCCTGTGCTGGGACATATTTTAATTTTTTTAAAAAAATGGCGGTTAACAGAAAGTGGCGGCTGATAGAAACTTCCTATGTGAAATTCAGAAAAATCAGACTTTCTGGTGGTTAAGACGAACTTTACTGTACTTAATAACAAATTATCATGTTATCAACGATTAAATAAGGTTACTTTTTCGATTACGGAACTTTTCAGGACAATTCACAGATTACATTATACATTAGGTATATTAGAAATTTATAACTTGATTATCCAAAACTATTGAATAAATTTTGGGTCACCCTATATAATAAAACCGGAATTTTTTAATTTGTTTTGTATTTAGTTAAATAATAAAATTAAGAAAAATTAATGATAATCAAACGACGAAGACAATATTATTAAATCGAATTATGCGGTACTGATAATTGTAAGTAGTTAGGCATATTAAATAAGTCTTACATGCTCGATTTAGCTGAATTTCCATTTGTCTTTTAAGCAAATCTTTGGGATTAAATTTTGATGGGAGATTATTATTATTATTCTGCAAATTAATTATTATAAAATCATAATTACAAAATATCAATAAAATATAATAAATATAAAATAACGCTACAACGATTATCACAACACATTTTTTTATCATGGAACCGGGTGATGAACACTTATACATGGTGATCACTGGTGTCGGTGCGCGAGACTGATGGGACACGGAACAAATGTCGAAATATGGTTTAAAGATCTTATTTGAGGTCCCCTTGAAAAATCCTACAATATCTTTGTAGAATTTTGATCATTTTTGTGATTTAATCAATTTTTAATATCAGCAATGCTCATAAAGACGATCGATTTTATGTCGTAAGGAAAGATATTTTGTTAATAATAAATTTGTACATAAATATTTGTAGTGAAATATATTTTCTTTCATAAAACTGCCTAATTTTATTTATATACAGAGTTATATATGATAAAGGTCGCAGAAAGAAAGGTTGCAGAAAAACCTGACTTAGTAATTATAAAGTGATTATAGCAAACTTAAAAAAAAGCAATTATGAAGGCTTAAGTTCAATTTTTGTATGGTGGATATGGAACAATCGAAAATGTTGAAGTCGAAAGTGAAGACATACGTTAAAAACTAATTGATATATTTATGGATGATAAGAACTTTTGTAATGAAGATGAAGAAATTCAATAGATTTTATTTAAAAAAATAATACCTTTTAATAAGCACATTTTGATTAAAAAATACTTTTAAATCTTATGAGGATATTAGTTTATAACTATAAAGCAGGAGTATATCTATAATGCAAAAATATATATTTTTATCTCTAAATAAAGAATATGCACAGAATCATAAAACAATTAGATCTATAGAGGAATTAACACTTCAGCGAAATTGGTTCCGTAATCCTAGGAGAACTGAACTATCTTGATAGTTTTAAATTCGACCTACTCGATCAGACTTAATTTTCAAGAAGGATGTTGTTTTTATACATTCAAGGGAAAAATTAACCTTGACAAAAATAGTCATTTCAGATTCTGTGCCATATCGCTTATCTCTTTAACTTGCAATTATACCTGAGATACACTGTCAATAAAAGATTCTTCCAAAATATAAATTTTGTTTTTTGATGTACATTTTTAATTTAAAAAAATAGTACTGTATTATTTTTTAATTATATTATAACATCTGTAAAACATTTGTACTTGATATTTTGAACTCTTTCAATCATTACAATAGAAAAAGATCCGTTTAAAGAAATAATGTACAAATAATCAATTAAATTAGAATATTGTTCATTTTTCTTTTACTTTTTAATAGCTTTAATTGTTCACTACTCGTTTTTGAAAAGGATCTTCACAATTTTAAAGCGTAGACCAATTTTAAAACTCGCCGACTCAGGGCGGCTTGTCCAAAACTTGCCGTAAAAAAACAGACAACGCTCCGAAACTTTTAAATTAAGTTATGTAACTTTGAAATTTCATAATGTAACTTCTCAATAACTTCATTACAGCAATAAATTTAATTATGAACTTTGCAAAAATTTCAAGGTCATATACTTGTCAAAGGTCATAAACTCTTGTCAATAGCTATATGCTTGTTGAAAAATATGAATATGAGGAGAGATGGAGATGTAGAAAACGAAGCTATCTTGTTTACATTTCGAAATTCTCATTGTCCCGAAAATAAAGAAATGCAATTACTAAAATTAAAATCTAACCTAAACTAAAAGCTATGACAGAAAAAGCTTGAACAATAATAGTAGAGGAGACTGCAAAGAAGTCTGATCAATCTTTAGATGATGTAGTGAATTCAAAATCTATGACAAAAATTTTTACAAGACAAAGAAACAAGGCTAATGGTATAAATATTGTTAAATTTAATGACATCCTGAAATATTAAGGAAATTATTTTTTGATATTCGACTCTGGGTTTGAAGAAAGGAAAAAATTGCAATATTTAGTTCATATTTTAAAACAAGAATTATTGAGAAATCGAAACTTTGGGTGATGGACGCTACTTTCAAAACAATACTTTCGGATTATTATCAGTTACTTGTAATACATCTTCTTATATTTGGCAAAACACTTCCAGGTTTTTATATATTGATGAGTAATAAATCTGCTTCCTCAAATAGGAAAGTATTTTCATACATATTCAATTAAAAAGCAATATCCGAGACAATAATTAATTTTGTTTGTTCAATTATTCACTATCAATTTTAAAATATCTTATCTCATTGAGATATTATAAAAAATAATTCACACAAGAATTTTAACAATATGATAAAAAAACATTTTCTGTTTACTATTTTGGTCGATTTCGAGAATTTTCGAAGCATTTACAGAAATTGAAGAGAATCTTATAATTTTAAAGGATTTAAAGCCTGAAAACTTAATAAAATATTTTAGACAAACTTATTTAGGCCATTATGATAATCAGGGAAATTATATATGACATGAATATTCAGTTGTAAAGTGGAATTGTGTAGAGAGAATTTTAGCCCACATTAAATAATGCAGACAGATGGAATAGACGTTTTAATTCAGCAGTTAATCTATTAAAGGATGGAGAAAAAATAAATAGAACAAAAATATGTCGAATTATTGGAGCGACTTTTCATTAGAAAGACAATTAAAGCGCTTGGAAAACTGTTTATATGGAATTATGAATAAAGTTTTATTTATTATTTTTTGATTATTTTCGGCCAGTTGTCCATTTTTTACTCGGCAAGTTTTGAATTTCTTTCCTATATAAAGTTACATAATTTAATTTAAGAATTTCGGCGAGTTGTCCCGCACCGATCAATTATGTATAAGTATGTCTGAAAATTCTTCTAATAAAGCCATTAATGATAAAATTATTGCACAGAATAAAAAGTTGTCTAATTTGCGTAAATTGTTTGGTGTTTTTAAATTTAATGTTAAAAATACCGTTTTAAAATTAAAGAAGATATAACTTCACAACACTTTAAAATTCTGTGCACTCAATTTAAAAATTATTGGGAGAGAGTGACATGTGGAGCGTAATATATAAGATCTTGGATCCTAAAATTAACGTTCAAACTGCACTCTCTACAATTTTGTTGAGAGTTTTTAAATGTACTGATGACGTATTGATTGCATAATCATTAACTGCACTAAATAAGTAAATTTCGTTTGAAAAATAATTTTTTCTGACGATGACGGTTAAACCATCGAAACTTTGATTGGCTTGTAAATTTTTTTATTCGACAGTTTGTCAATTCTATTCTAATTTATTCGCAATATTAATCACTATGTACCCGAAAGAAACTTAACAAAATAACATTATATAATCATATTACTTCATATTACTCATATTGTGCACAACAAAACGATCATAGTGCACGCCTTATAAGTCATCGCAAACCACTTTAAATGCGAATATCTATCGAAATAAAGTCTTGCTGTCTATTTGGTTGGATTGGAAAGGTCCGGTGTATTTTGTGATGCTTCCAAAAAACCAAAACATTAATTTGAATGTCTACTATCGGCAACTGGTAAAATTAAATTTAGCGGTCAAGGAAAAGCGATCAGAATTGGGCAATCGTAAAGGTGTCATCTTCTATCAGGATAATGCTAGGCCTCACACATCCTAAGTGGAAAAATTGATAGATATTGGTTGGGAATTAATGTTGCACTCCCCGTCTTCTCACCCATGATCTCACGCCTTCTGATAACCACTTCGATCCTTGAGCAAATCCCTTTGTGGTAAAACTTTCAATGATGATGACGCCATTAAATGTCACTTAACTCAGTTTTTGGATTTTTCCACGTGGAATTTTCAATTTGTCAGAAAGATGGGAAAAGGTTATCGGACAAAATTGGAAATGCATCATATATTAAAGTTCATTCAAATCAAAAAAACTCATTGGACAAATCGGCAATTACTTAGCGGTCAACCCATTATCAAAAAAAAGAAGAATAATTAAAATAAAAACTGACTTTCTGATTGTAGTTGTGTTGCAAAGTAGCTGTTTTTTTGATATTTGATTCCTTATGGTCGAATTTATCTCTGGAAATTCATTGTAAAATATTAAAAGAATAAGCAAGGTGGAAATAGAAAATTCATAAAATTAAAATAATCCAACTTGGACTTGGATCGACTGTCGGAACTGTTTGATGAAGAAGATGAAGACTTATCATCAGGATCACTTAAATAATATTTCTTCTTCAAAATCTCCTCTCTAATCACAAATATAAAAACAATATTTCCATTTTTAGTGATCTCACTCTGCTAATTCAGGGGATCGAGACTTGGATAAGTGATAATTATGGGTAGGTATTTTATCCCGAAATCTCGACCGACCCGACCTTTCATTACTTTTGAAAATTAAATAAAAAAATGTCACGAAAAAGTTTATGACAGAAAAAATACCGATTTCGAGAATTTCGATCAGGAGATCGACTGTGGTTATCTTTATATTTCCTAAAAAAAGAAATATTTATATTCGATTTTAAGAAAAACAAGCATATAAATTATACAATTTATTTTCAGGTGTAAAAAAGAAAAAGTATTCAATATTTGTCAAACTGATGTAAGTTTGTAATTTGGAAAAAAAACTTGTCACGGGTAATAAATTATATTTTTCAAAAATAATATATTCCTGTTTAATTATTCGAAAATTAATATAATTTACAAATTAAAATTGATCAATTGGCTTTAGTTGTGAAAGAACGAACATTACTATTGTTGCCAAAAATCGATTTTTTCGGCTTTGAGATTGTTTCACGAAATAAAATGTTTATAAATCAGAACGATCAGAGTACTAGTAGTAACTTCAAAATGCTGGAATGAAAATACACCTCCAAAAGCAGTACAATTTCACATAAATCTCAGTAATTCTTAATATAGATTTGCCAGTTTATTTGGCAACCATATATACATATATTCTTACAGTTATGATGACTGGAAATGCTTTTAAGGGTGTATTTTCATACCAAAATTTTAAATCTATTGAAAATATGAAACAATGTTTGTAATAAATGTATAAATTAAACATCTATATGTAAAAGTAATACCAAAGATGTTAGCTTGAGTATTCGTTTAGTTTGTTTAGGGTATTATACCTATGCACAACAATGTAATGGATTAAAGGTGATTCATTATGTACTTATACTCAAAATGTCCACTATTTATTTCGATACACTTCCAAACTCTCTTCTTTATCGATGAATACACTAAACCGCCGGAGAAAATGAATACAAAGTATTGGTTATTCTGTCTTTCAGTTCTTCAAATGAACGTGGTTTAGAAAAGTACACCCCAGAGGAAGAAGAGAGATGGAGTAAGGTCGGGGTAATTGGGTCCTAAACGTCGGCCTATCCAACGACTACCAAAAGTATCAATCAATTACTTTAGAGCAATGTTTCATAATGCACTAGAGCACTATCATGATAAAACCATCTTTTATGAATATCAGGCTAATCTGAGACAGTCAGGTGAAACTTTTCCCAGCAAAATTGCGGTCTACGATTCACTTGTGACATTACCAGGATAGAAAAATGGTCAAATAAACGCATCACAAAAGATAGAGGCTTAGACGTTTAATCTAGAATCATTAAGATCACGTTCAATTTCTTTATGTGGATTTTCTGTAGTTCAATAAATGGTGTTCTCGTCTGTTGACATGACTGTATGGAATATTTTTGAATGGTGTTTATTATATGTTATTTTATGATTGTGTTTGATATTTTAAATATTTTAAAATGTCAGATTATTTAATCAATTAAAAAAATTAAATAACTAACTTTAAAATTAAATTAATATATCATAAATAATAAAGTAAAATAAATTTTCTTAAAATAAACAAAAATTATTTTGTAATCGAATTGTAAATTAAAAATGTAATTTAAATTTGTTTGAATAATAAGATATTTAGAAATAGAATTAAAAATTTATCAATCAAGAACAATGACTAGTTACAAAAGTTTTGTGGAGAATTGTCCTAGTGATGTTTCAAATTGTGATATCAATAAATGTATTGAAAATGCAATTAGTGTTCTTAATAATGACCATTTAGTTTGAAATGTGCTTCATCATACCAAAAAACTTTCGTGATAAATGAAAGATCTTCTAGACATTTGTTAAGGAAGGCTAGGTCATCTTTTTCACATAAAATGTACGAGATGTGGACAATAAAGATTCAATTCTAATTGAATAAGCAATCGACGAGTAGAGGTTCTAGAAATGTTTAATTCCATGGATGCACATTTTGTCGACTTTGTTGTGGATTAATTTTCAGAGCTACAAGAAGTTACCAGTCGTCCAGTTCTTGGAATGTCATCTGTTGAATCTGTATCTTAGAAACGTTTAATAAGCTTGGAAACAGAATCACGCTTCTTCCTTTGACATTCAAGTTCAAATAAGCGATACCTCTCTGATTGATCCGAAGTTTTATAAGTTTTGATGACGAAGACGTTTTGATATTTGTTCAGTCGCTGAGTTTTTCTTCTATTTTTAAGATAAGTTTGATTGACATGAAAATACGCAATTTGTCATTTCAAACTACGGGTATAATAAGCAAGCTAAATTTAATACAACATATAAAAACGAGCTATATATAAATATTTTTATCTCAAAGCTTGTTTGATGTGTTGGTGAGTAATTGAATAATTTGTGTCACTGTTCCCTAAATTCTGGTCCACTCTGTATACTAAAAGTGTATTTAATTTGTTTTAATTTATTGTTACATATTTCGATGGAATGTTCGCTATCTTCAGGTAAAAATTAAAATAATTAACAACTACAATAATAGTTTTGTCTTACATATTAAAATGGTGATTTAGTTATTTTAAAGACTTCATTGAATTAGTGAAACTTCTAAATAAAAGATAAACCTTTTACCCAATCGTGAATATATTTAATTTATATTTTTTGATATTGGGTTGGCCAAAAAGTCATTGCGTTTTTGAGTACATCCTAATAAAAAAACTTGAAAATATAAAACGATGTGATAAAATTTAAATTCAATTATATATTCTGAAACCTCAATTTTCAGATTATGTTTATACAAAATATTAATTGGTTTTGTTTTAATTTATTACTTTACCGTCAATTCGAAATGGAAAATCAAAATGAGCATATTCGTCATGTTTTGTTGCATTATTTTCGCAAAGGGAAAACCGCTG
>MQRK01220282.1:0-23730 GCA_001938485.1 Girardia tigrina
GCTTTACGACCCAGTTTAAATTCGTACAAGAAAATTGCTCGAATTTTAATTTTTTCCATTATTAATTTAGCACCGTAAATATTCCAAAAAATAACAGCAATATGTTAATAATGGCTATATGAATATACAGCTAGGCATAAGATTTCAAATAATATCTAACACTAATGAATTTAAACTTATATACATATCAAAGTAGATAAACAAAGTATAAAGATCAAAAACCGCCATTATTTTTCGACCAACCTAATACAATTAAAACGTTAACTGCCAAAAATGTCATAACGTATAGAAATACCGGTCACCGATGAACGTGTTATTATTCATATCGCTCATTTAAAACACTGATTGGGTAATATCTTAAGCTTAGCTTCACTTATTTTTAAAACATTTTGTGAAAAATGTTTATGATTAATTTTTAGATAATGTTTTCAACCATAAATATCTGGAAAAGTGATACACAAAAATGATCAATTTTATTAGTATAATCATATAATATAGTAACGTAAAATAAACAAAATTAGTATACAATACTGTAATAATAAAAGATAAATAGACTGACTTTAAAATGGAGTCATGCGTAGGAGCAGCTATTAACCCATTTTCAGCTTATAACCCTAACCCGTGAATTTGTTGAAACAATGTTTCTGGTGGCTCTTTATTCCTGTTTCCAAGCCAAATTTTGAACAATTTTGTTTTAAGTTCATCTTATTTATAAAAAAAAGATATCTTTTTATTTCTTTGTTTATTGGTTACATTTAGGATCATCTTTTAAAACCATACAGTTTATTGTTTTCGAGGTCTTCATAAGTTCTTTTAGTATTCAAATGAGACATTCAAATTCCTGAATGGATTAACCACATGGTGATTCGCTACAGAATTTGTTGACTCCTTATTACGTGACGCTTATTACGTGCACTTAAAACGACAATTAAAACTTATAATTTTTAAATTACGAAAAGCTCAATATCAATTTATAGTGCATGTATCCATAAAGGTGGTAATACTTTCAGATAACTATTTCTGTGTTAAAAAGTTCCAAACCGTCTTTCACCTGCAATTTTACTTTTTTTTCTTCAATAGTTTCACGTGACAATATTCAAATTTGTGCAGATTCATCAATAAATTATTAGGATACATAATCCGATATTGTTTTTCACCTTTTTTTATTATCAAGGTAACGCGTCACCCATTTTTCAGATTCCGTAATGGTTGACAACATTGTCTTTAAATGATATATTTATATTTTGATTAATTTTTGAAAGATGTTATTTTTAATTCTGTTTTTTAGATTAAGATTTCTATACTGAAGTAGCTAAATTGTGCTTTGCTTCTTACATTTGAACATGATATGATTTAGTCATTATTTATTTTAAATCGTTTATTGAATTAATGTTGCTTTAAAATACACTTTCCACAATTTTGTTATTATAATTTAAATGATTCAATTTTTAATGGAATCAAGTCAGTCGAATATGTAAATTGTGAATCTTTATATTTGTCGCTATTTTCAAATTTTATTTTTTAATATTTGACATTTGGATACTGAAACTCTAATTGACTCAATCCGAAAGAAATAAATCTTTTAAAATAACAATTAAATTTTAAAATGCATTAATTATTTTTGGAAATTTTGTTTAATATTTCAGTATTTCACGGACTTTTAGATGAATCGAACTATAAATGGACAATACAGTTATCAGGGTTAACAGGATTGCAGTTGTCATGGATCCCATTTTCTTTCTGTATAATGTTCAATCTTCATTGTATAAGGTATAGGGACCTGACATAAGCATCACCCAACATATGTACCAAACAACAAATAATATATAATAATTGTAATTATTAAATTTGGTTACAATTCAGATTTTTTTAAATAAAAAAGTTATTGGATAAATGATAAGTTTTTAATTTTGATAACATGTAATGATTTTGTTTAAAAAATCTATATCAATTTTCTAAAAAAACCATGTTTTCCTCCTATCACGAATGGATTAAAAAGAGGGAAATATTTTTTTCCGGGCTATGTGAAAATTCCATAACCAAATCAATAATTACTTTGACATATAATCTTAGTATTAAGGATTTTGGCTTGAAAAGATTAATAGATAAGATTATGAATTTTCACATAGCCCTGAGAAAATTAACTTTTCTGTGTAACTTTTTATGTATTAGTAATTTCTTAATTAATTTGACAATTTTGTAGTAAAACATATCAGTTAACAGTTCTTTTATCCAAATTTAGCTTTAGTTTTTTTATAAAATCAAAAGATTCAATATTCCAAGAATTCTAATAACAATAGCATTTAAGGTTTCATAAGGACTGAGATTTATCTTTATATTATCTTGAATATTTTTTTATGTTTAAAGGGCAATAAAATCAAAGATTTTTCCATCTGTCATGTTTAGCTAACGGATTTCGATTCGTTTTTAAAATATTTTCTATTTTATTTTTATTCTTTTAAGTTTATCCGAAACATGAGTGTGTTTGCTAAGTTTTTGAAGAAACAAATTGTAAACAATATCTTTAACCTAAGTGTACTCACCATATCAGACAACCTGTCCTGTTGCTGATGTCTTTAATAAATCCGTTATTTTTTCTGGTTCTAATCAATGGTGATAAATTCAACATCATAAAATACAGCCCATTCTCTAACCATTTCCGATATTCAATTTCCTTAACTATTTTAACTGGCTCTTACTTTTAAAAACATACAAACTGCCAACGCTGAATGATCTTCATAATGACAAGGAATGCCTACAAACCATGTAAAATAAATTTCATCGTTTTTTTACCACGTTAACTCTCACCCCTATCTTGAGCATCGCATGTTCAAATCCATGGCCAGTAAAGATTTCTCTTTGATCTACCATAGTTTTCTATCGATACTTCCTATTGAAGCCCACCGTAAATTCGTACATTGTCGTCAATAACCAGCGCTTCTTTGAACAAATTATTCGTTTATTTATTATATTTTTCATAAAAATATTGATTTTATAATGTGTTACTCTGTATAACTTCAGAGTTATTATTAAATTGATCAAATAAATTTGTATTCTTACATAAAAAATTAATAAATAAATTTAAGAAAAATGATTTTTATGTAAATGTGAATTTTAATTTGTTTAATCCTTAAACAGTGCTACCTATCTGTACTACCAACTTATTTATAATCTTGATTTCTCCGTAAGATCTAAGGACAAACAAATATTAAGGAATGAATTGCTTAACACTTATTGTCTGTCTACGCATTCAAAATTCTGTTTTAAATGACGAAATTAGTAAAAATGAGGAAGGGGTAATATTTTGAGGTTAAAAAATATTATAAAAATGAAAGATAAATATCAAATAAATTGTTCTTATAAATTCAATTAATACCAACAAAAATAAATAAAATATGCATCGTTTTGTTTAAATTATTTGTTTTAAATTTTGATAGATTATTAGTAAAGATTAAAAATATTTTAATAATATTATCGAAAATTTTTATTTTGAACAAACAGTTAAAATGATATTCTAAGATACGAAAATAATTTCAATAAAAGTTGGTGTAAAGTTCGGATATAAGATTTTTTGTAAATAAGATATTTTTAGCAAATATTTTTATATTTTTTAGTTTTTGGATAAAGTATGGTACATATTATGCAAGCAACATTTTCACTAATTATGAAATTTAGATATGTCCTCTTCTAATAAAGATACTGATAAGAATAACGCTCCAAGAAAGGAACCTATCGATTTAGTTATAAAGCGAAGGGTCTCGGATGTAACTAAAACATGGGAAAATATTGATTCATCAGTTTTCAATCAGGAAAATAATAGAGGCAATACTACAAGAAAAAAGCCGATAGATATTTCAATGACTCGTAGAGTCTCTGATGCGACTAAGACATGGGAAAATATTGATTCTTCTTTATCTCCAAAAGAAAAGGAATACGACAGTGCTCCAAGAAAACCTCAAGTTGAAACACTTGCAAAGCGAAGGGTTTCTGATGCCACCAAAGCTTGGGAAGGAAATCAAATTGACAATCAAGGCGACAAGAAATTCAACACAAATAACAATAATATTAGTGATTTTGATACCGACAGTCAATCTCCGAGAGAAATAGTAAAGAATCTTTCAATTTTGTATGAACAAAATAAGTAATTTCACCTTAATATTGGGAAATTATTTTCCATTTCAATTGCTCACATGATTTGCTATTATTCCTCTTAATCTCATTCCACAAATGATAACTGATTTTGTCTGACGTATTCAGATCTATTTTCTGTGGTTTATCCGTGTCCGGTCTACTAGCAGCATATATTTGATGTGCGACAATTGCAATTTAAAAATCTTGAATTCAAGCCGTTGTTTAATAATATTTTTTAGTTTTTCAAGCAACGAAAAATGTTTTTGCTGATATACTTTTCTAAATTATATGAATTAATTTATGCATTATGTTAATTAATTGCTTTGAAAAAACATAATAAAGCGCTTTTGTACTATTTGTTAAGAAATAAAATCGAAGATAGTTGATCCTGAAGGAATAGTATTTTATAATTCTCTGACACTATCAAGTATTGATCGTCATTTCTATCGTTCTTGTATGTTGAGCACATTGATAAGTTCAAATACAAATTTAAGTATTTTTCTTATTGATAAAGATATTTTCTTGGAAGAAGGACTTTCGATTTTAGTTTTATATTTTTAATATAATTCCAACATTTTTTACATCAATAAAGTAATAATGTCACGAAAAGTTATGCACGATTCCTTGTAAAAATTACTATATTTTTCAATTTTTGAAACTCGTGCATTAGCTAATCACTTTTCCTCAGTTTTGAGTATCTGAGCTGCTAGAATAAAATGTTAATATATTTAATGATAAAATTTTGAATTATATCTAATCCATTGAAAAAATTTCTATTCGTTGGATGATGTACTCTGAATATTTATTTACTTTTCTGTAATCACTCGTTCAATTGAAAACGTTGAATCTGCTAAAGGATTTCAAATGTTTCTTTGGCTGTTTCCTTTATTACCACTTTCATATGAGAACTGCTTTATTTAACTCCCTTGAAATGGATATGATCAGTAATTACTTTTCGTAATTCGCAGTTTCGGTGATTGATTGTATTGTTCCTTTTCATTTTCCATATTTTTTCCAACTTAACAATAGAATCTTATTGGAACATACTTGTGTAGAGCACAAACGTCTCCATCTCACTTAATTTTGAGTTTCTTTTCGAACGGACCATGAATGTGAATTATGAAAACAATATCATCTATTGTTATAGTAAAACAAAAAAAATATTTAATTAAACATTTACAATATTTTTTCAAAAAAATAATAATATACGAAGTCACATCTATAATAACAAAAATTAAATAATTTTTAGAATACCATTTAAATATATTTGTAAGTCTCAAGCTTTTCAAAAACAAAAATCATAAAAATGTCGTGAAGTTTATTAGTGAAAATTTATTCTTTTCTGTTATTATTTTACTGCATTAAATTTTCGAGTTGACTTTTATATATAAACTGCTATATTTTGTTTGAAGATGCACCGGAGTTGTTCAAAATTAATGAAAGACAATAAATAGAATTGAGGTTGACAATAATATTGTTATTTAAATCCCAAAAAGAAATTCGTATTACAAAGTGTTTTGAAATCGTATTTTGTAAAATTAAAACAATCATTAAAAAATAAATGAGATTTAGTAATAAAAATTCGAAATTAGCAACAAGAATAATAAAATAAATGCAGCATAACATTTGAAAAGACAAAAACATTGTAAAAAGGAGAAAATTTTGTTTGAAAGAGAAAGTAAAACAATTAAATAATAATTTATCTTAATGCTGAAGTATAACTTTTCATAAATTTGTGAGTTCACATACCTTTTTTAAAACTCTAGCCAGTCTATACATAGTATGTATTAACAACATCACAATTTGAATGTAAACATTTATTGACAACACAAACAGGTTCTTCACAACAATTTTCAGAGAGCATCTTTCTTTGATTGATATAGGTTTTGTTTTAGTATTCAAATCTAAAAAAACAATGAATGTGAAAGATTTTAATATTAATTTTTAATTTCTTAAATTTTATTAGATGAAAAGGCATTACGTAATTTTTAAATGAACATTAATTTTTAAAATATATTAAATTTAATAAGTTAAAATCGTTTACTAGAAATATTTTTAAAATTCATAATTATAAAACTTTAATTAATTAGTATTTAAAATTAATATCATTAGATTCAAATAATAAATCAATAAACATATCAATCCCATCTAAGTAGGAGAGTCACAAATAAAAACAGCATACAAACAACAAACTTACTACATTCCACATTATCCCGCACAGTACGTTTAACTGATGTTTTGAGGGTTGATGAGAGGTTGCAATCATAATTTTGAATCAATTCGATTATTTATTCTTGATGTATTAATATCAGTTAATCTTGAAATAAAATAAATGGAAGTTAAGAAGTTGGTGACATATTGGGAGCGGTACATAGTGTGTCGCAACAGACAAGCATCCAACGAACTAGAAGTTTTATCAGCAAAAAATTTTATTGAAGTTTTAAGTATACGATGGGAGTTTAATAAAAACTCATGGATAACCATGAAAAATTATAGGATTGGCTTATTGAACATTTCTGCCTGTCTGTTAAACGTTATTGGGAAATTAAAAAGACTTGAACAAAGAGCACTTCTATTAATTGATAATGGTCCAGGTCATCCAACAAATTTATCAGACTTTACAACATGCACTTCAGTCGAAGTGGTTTTTCTTGCCGCCTAACACAATTGTCTTAATCCAACCAATGGAACAAGACGTTATATCCAATTTTAAGGCTTATTACTTGCGGCGAACATTGAATAAGTGAATATCAATAAGTGATTTTTGGAAAAACTACAATATCATGAATACTGTAGAAAACATAAACCTTCTTTGGAGTGAGATAACAGAATGATCTTTAAAAGGAGTATAGAAGAACATTTGAACAGATTTAAGTAAGAGTGAATACATTGAACACTCTGTCGATACAGATGAAATAGTCTAATAAATAGTTCAATTAACGAAACAAACCGGTTTTGATGATGTAAATGTGGAAAACATCGAAGAAATAGTTCAAGAAACAGCAACAAGAAGAAAAAAATATTGATAGTACCTATTCCGTAGAAGAGCAAAAAGAACTATCGATAGCGTTTGTAAAAAAGAGTTTTACCACTTTAACTGAAATTCTGAACCAATTTATTGAAACGATCCGAGTTAAAAAGCAAGACGGGGTGTTATAGATGCTTTATCCACTTATCACTAACTTCTAACAGAACTCAAAAGGAATATCCAACTACTTTAGATGCCTTCTTGACAAAAAGGCAGAAAATTTGAAACACAGAACACTAAATGATCTGACTGCCTTATAATTTTATTTGTTTTTATGAGTCATAAATTCGTTTATTTTGTTTTTAGTTTTGTAAAAAATAAATTTTTGGTTTAATTTTTATTAAAAAACATAATTATTAAATTTGATATCTAACCAATTTTCAATCGATCTTCTCTTAACCCCATTATTTACATGTTAAGATAACCTCTTTTAACGCTGTTTTGTATTATGCTCTACTTTGATGGAATTTAGCCCCCGTGTTAAACGGTATCTTACTGTATTTTCGTTTTGTGAAACTGCATATATATTGTGAATATATTCATTTGCATATCAGACAAGAAATATTGCAATAAAATAAATTCTGAAAGTGTTTTGTGGGAACCAGTCAAGTATGGGAAAATGTATGTCAATATTGCACATGTGCACTATCGATCAGCAATGCACCACAGTAACTATGGAAATGGATGCCGTTACCATGGCAACAGTGCAAAAAGTGCTAATCGATCGCTGCACCGTGCTCAAATGTGCTATTCGATATGGTACATGTGCTAATTGATAGAGCACAGTGTGCTGCACATGTGGAAGTGTGTATAAATCGATAAATACATAATTTCAAAATGTGTAAATAATTTTGATTGGTCCATTGTGTTTCGTGTACATTTTGATTCTCTATTCAACTATGCACTTAGAATTTCGATGTATTGTTGTTTTTACCTATAATAAAGTTTAAAGTGCAAAGTGATGTCGAATGCCCATAGGGTGAAGAGGTCGAATGAAGTGCAATATCACAATTCTGCTTGAACACATGTATAGAAACCAATACATAATTAGTCGGAATACGATTTTAAATTTTCCAAAAACGGCGCGGAAATCGATTATCAAAATGTTATGTTTTATAGTGCAAATTGGTGTAGAACCCCAATAGGATGTACAGATACAAGAAAGCACTATAAAAAAATTGTACTTGTTCACATAGATAGAAACCCATAGTTGAAAATTTTCGAATAACTTTTCACAAATCGATTTTTCAGTGCCAAAAGGCTACATATATCTGCACTTGGCTAAGCAGGGATAATAAAGCACAATATAAAAATTGTGCTGATGCACTTGAAGCCATAGGTAGGAACCCATATATGAATAGTCAGAATCCATTTTAACATTTTCGAAAAAGTGAGTACAAATCAATTTTTTGAAAATGTATGCACTAGGCTACTCTACACTGGACTAGGTTGCAATATGAATGCACCAGGCTGTAATATGAATTAGCAAATCTACAAAAATCAATAAATTCACTAATAACAGCATAAAAATCATATCATCAACCATCAAAATTACAATATCAACTATGAAAAATATCTTATCAACCATAAAAAGCACATTATCGACCATCAGATTCACTATAAAAACCATAAAGATCATATTATTGACCTTCAAAACCTTTAAACATCAATATCAACCTAGAGAATTACCTTATCAACCTTTGAATATATATTATTTTATCAACAATTACCTTATTAACCTATCAAAAAGTTAAAATTCATATAAATATTATACACATTTATATTTAAAATATTATATATTTTATATATAAAATAAAAATCAATATTATGTAATAAAAATTATATTACATTTTATATTATATATAATAAAAGTTGTTGTTTACAAGGTTTTTTCTATGCATTGAATATAAACAAATGTAAGATGATTATTTATAATAAACATTTATTTACATAACAAATATAACATATGTACAATATTTACAAGTGGATTATTCTCAACAAATAATGTCCATGAAGTAGTGTTCCTATTCCCCCTGCCATAATGTGTCGCTTGTCATCAAACCATTTAAGGCTTTTATTCCGCATCACTACTGAGGAGACTTGATGTTCTCTTGCTTTAATTCTTATCATTTTTGATATGATACTGTTCTGTTCCATTAGAACTCTCAAATAATCATTGTACCCGATGTAATTGACTCCTGTTACCCGATGAACTCCCTTGGCCTTCCTTTTGATCTTTCCGCTCACGTCAATGACATACATCTTAGACGGTAGTTCCACGAATCTGGATATAATCTGCCCATTGACCTCATCTTTAAACTTCCCAAGGACCTTTTTATTTGATGTTGAATAATTTGGATGGTCTTTTGGATAGTCTGATGTATCCATATACTATGTTATTTCATTCAAATTCACAAACAGATGTTCTGTATTGATCTAATAGACAAAGCTATCAATATCCATATACATTAGTTATAAATTCTGTGTGATAAAAGACAAGAGTCAACAAGCAAATATTTATTTAATTCAAATTTCACTCAATGTTTCCTGAATTTTTAAACAACTATTATTCCACATTCTCCCTTGTCTTCAAGGCACAAATGCACCCACCATCTATGCACCGGTGAATCCCACTCTTCTCTGCTACTTTTACTCTGTGTCAATGAAGTCCGTGAATCTCGCCGGTCGAATGACCGTTCGTTGCAGCCTCGGCTTCTTCAACTCATCGGTCTGTGAATTGAATTCTTTGGAGTCATCTGTCACTTGGTCCTACGGCTGCTCGTTTTCATCATATGAGCTGTTACTGCAGTTGTCAGCGTTCGTCACCATGGAGGCTGCTTTCTAATCCGATAGTCGCTCAACTGACTTTGTCGAACCGCCCACGGGCACGCGTCTGACATGTGACACGTGGAATAGAATCTCGTCAATATCAACTTGATGTGGTTAGCGCAATCCGCTCACGACTGCTCGTCTCCACTACGTCGTTCACGTTGCATTTGCCGGTTTGACAAACACGGTGTCTCCTACTCGTAGTTCCTTCGTCTGCACAACTTCATTGTCCCTTTTGAGCTGGTCAGTGAAATTGATCGGTAACGACAGTCGCCGCCGTTGTACAAACACTGTGGACGCTGTTATCACGCCTGCCGAATTCGGAGTGGCGTTGTACCATACTACCATGTCGTGGATTGGCTTTCCACTCCGTACCGCCATGCGCTTGATGATCCGATGACAGTGTTCAACGATGTCGTTTCCACTGGGCCAATTTGCGAACCGAAACTGCATCTTGACTCCCATTTCTGACTGTAGTTTTCAGATTGTTGCTCCGTGGTTTGTTGTGAAGTTATCCAACAAAAAAGACACAGGGACCAAACGCGGAGGATTGAAGGTAGGAACCTCGAATGTGCGAGGACTAAACGACGAGAAAATACTTTCAATAAATGAGGCACTGAAAAAAACGAAAACTGAGGCGTGTATCCTGACCGAAACACACTGCTGGGGCCATGAAACTACTGAATACGACGGATGGCGAATTCTCCACAGTGGCTGTGCAATTGGAACACGAAGAGAAAGAGGAGTTGCGCTGATGATCAGAGAAGATGACCCGACCAAACTGGATTTTAGACCAATTAATGATCGACTTTTTATTTGCAGGTACATCAGGAAATCAATTATACTAATCAGAGTGTATGCCCCGACGGACTGCGGGTATACACATGAGAAAAAAGAGAATTTTTATCGAAAGTTGCAGGAGGAGATCGAGAAGAAGATGAAATTCGCAAGTGAAAAGAAAATGGAACTACTAATTGGAGGAGACTTTAATTGTAGGTTGAAGAGCACTGAAGAGTACAAATTGGTTGTAGGTATCTACACAACTGGAGTGAAGACGTCGGAGAACGGAGAGCTGCTTACCGAGATTGCGATATCATGTGGACTTTACAGGAAAAAACTTAGCCAGAGAACGAGCTGGACTCACCCAGTAACATCTAGGAGGTCATTACTTGATCTCTTTCTTTTTGAAAGAAATCGAGCTAATAGGTACACGGACATCCGAAGCTACCCAGGATTTGATTGTGGTTCCGACCACAATCTGTTAGTTATAACTGCCAGAGTCAGAGAAGAAGGAAAAAGACCGAAGAGGCTAAGAAACGACAGAAACACGCGCAAACACAAAATGCCAGATCGAGAAGCAATCATGAAGAAGTAAGAAACGATAATTGAAAGATTTCCACATGTTCAATTTTCAGGTACCGATTGGAAGTCCACCAATCAAAAGATCTGCGATGTGGTACGAGGAGCAAGCACAAGATCAAAGCGAACTCCCTCGAATCAAAAGTGGCTACATGGTCACCTAGAGGAGTTAAATATACTTATTGGAGAAAAATGGGCGAGACGCACTGAGTTTGTGAGGAATAGAAACAACGACACTTTTTCTAGGTGGAAATCCAGCAGAATACTTCTCCAGAAGAATATCAGAAGATGGAAACGTGAAAGAGTCGAGGCTCTAGGCGAACAAATCGAGAGGATACTAAACAATGACGGAGAAGGAAAACTGAAGGAGCTCACTACGGAACTACGTATCCTCTGTAAATCACAATCGAAGGAGAACACTGTGTACTCCCTCGAATTGTATTGGGAACAAGGAGCTGACCAACCACTTCAATAATCTTTTTCGGACCCCATTAGAGCAGAAGGAATGGATTGATATCGCTGGAGACACTCTAGATCTCAATGATTTGGATTCTCCTCTGATGAGAGAAATAACAGAGACAGTGAAACAGTTGAAGAATGGGACAGCCGCGGGATCTGATGGATTGATCCCTGAAATCTATAAGTGGGGGGGGGGGNAAATTACTAACCCTACTCGAGGAGTGCTTTAGGAACATATGGAACGGATTAGAGGCATTCCCACCTATTTGGGGAGAGGCCAAAGTGATGGTTCTTTTCAAAGGAAAAGGCTCTCAAAAAGATCCAAATAACTACCGAGGCATTTTTCTTTTAGATGTAGGAGGAAAGATTCTAGTCAGAATCATCGCAAACCGAATCCCTCCGATCACCGAAGTGATACTGGACGAGTTGCAGTATGGATTCCGGCCGGGAAGAGGAACTCAGTTGGCTATTAGTATCTTGAGGAAATTGCAAGAGGAAGCGCGACACAAGAAAAATAATATGTATGTCATCTTTATCGACTTGGAGAAGGCATTCGACAGTGTCCCCCGGGAGTCTCTCTTGAGCAGTTTAAAGAGACTAGGGATAAGGGAGAGAATTTTAGTGATCATCAAAGCTTTCCATGAGGGATTCGAAGGTTCTATAGGTGATGAAACCTTCAACATGAATAAAGGAGTGCGTCAAGGTTGTGTTTTAGGGCCACTCCTGTTCAATATTGTATTCGACACGGTTGTGAAAAGAGCAATATTGAACGGTCTCTCTGGAGGAGTGATGATGAAACATGAATATAGAAGCTTCCTTGAAATCAAAAGACTAGCCTATGCTGACGACCTCTGCCTCATCGACACGGACTGGAACAACTTGATAAATAATTTGAACATTTTAAATGCATCCTTTTTAGATTTAGGTCTCAAAATTGACATTGGTAAAACCAAAGTTTTGAACCTAAACGGAGATACTCGGATCCTTACTGCTGGGCACCAGCTTGAGGCCGGTATTGAGTGGGTCTCTAGCTTTTGTTACCTAGGATCCACGATCTTTTCAGCAGGAAATGTGGACGCAGAAGTGAAAGAAAGAATCAAGAAAAGAACCCAGAAGATCCGGGAATTGAGACCAGTGCTGAAGAGCTCCAAACTGAGTATGAGGAATAAGAAGAAAGTAATCAACGCATGCATATTCTCCGTAGTCTACTACGGCTTTGAAAGCTGGAGAACTGCGGACAAGAATATTAAGAAATTGAATACCCTTCATAACCTATGCACGCGCATAGTTAGGAAGAAACACAAAATTGAAAAGATACGTACGGACATCCTGGACATTGGACTCCCACATCCCATGGATATTAACGCGAATAAACGGCTTACTTTCCACAGTAAGACGGAAACATCAGAGTAGTACGAGACAATCAAACGAATCTGGAAGGGAGAAATACGAATGGGGAAAAAGATCAGTGGGAGAAAGAAGCAATCAATTTTGGAATGTCTTCGAATGGACATACAGTAGCTATTTGGGGATGATGCGGTGTATGGAGATTTCATTAACCGCATCAATCACAGAGATCCTACAGTATCGAAGGAAACATACATAAACTCCATAATTCGATCAAGAAGACTCAATAGGACAAGAACAACTGTACCGAAGCTCATTAACGAAAGAGACAAACGTCACCAATGTCCAGTAGAAAGATGCTACAAGGAGTTTGCCGAAAAGAAGGAGCTGAACAGACACATGAAAAGGGACTACGCGATGTCCACTTCCAATAATCCTGATCAACTCATTGAGATACAACAACAGCGATTGCCATTCCCATGTACACTATGCAAACAGTCGTACAAAATGAAGGGGTGGCTGACCAGCCACCTCTACCGGGATCATAAATTGGAAGAGACAGAAGAAATTGGAGAACCGACAATGACACCAGCGCAAACCAGTACAACAACAAAAGAAAGAGTCGTAGAAAACCTTAACATTCCAGGCAACCAGATTCAATCCGTGACGGACCCCCCGACTATCTCGACGGCGGTGGAAGAAGCGATAGGTACTGAAGAAACACATCTGATTTTTAGGATTGCAGATCTAACTGCAAGGGATGAGTTCAGATGTCCCTTTCACGGCTATACGAAGTCCACAAATACAGCCAAAGGTGTGCAGAACCATGGTTATACAACCCATTGGTGGTCGTTTCTCACAGGGAAGCCGAAAAGATCTCGGAAACCGAAACTATCCGACCCCGTAGGAGGCCTATCGGGAGGCTGCTAGTGATTCTTTAGTTTGGGTGGACCCTCTAAAGAGCTTAGAGGCTCAATACCGTTCGAAAGAGATGGGAGGCCTAATTGATTGTCATAGAGATGATCAAAATTGTGAATGTAATAAATGTTCTGTCAAATTTGCGAGTTCTCTTAAAACATGACAAGCCACTACCATATCTCTTTGACATCAAGCTCACCCTTTTCCCACTTTATCGGTGACGGGTCAATCGATGCGCACTGAATGCATCTTTTTACCACGTCCAGCACTTGTCTCTCAGTCACATGCCCTGGGCTTCTCAATTTCCTCGCCAGGAACGACATCCGTCTCACCCCTAAATGGTGGATTTACAGAAGCATTTTTAAACTGTCTCTCGGCTCCCGCTTTTCCTCGATCTATACTGCCACAACATTCATTTGCTCCTTTGCCGCTATTAGCCAATCACTGTGCACACGAGTAAGGCAATTTGCCAGGTTCTCTGCTGTACTGATTAGTTTCCACTTCACCTGCAGCTGCTCCTCTTCGATTGTCTGGATTGTCGTCGATTGTCGATCGATGATAATTCCCAACCTAACATGGTGGCAACGCTACCGGATTCAATCACGAACCGACTGATTTCTGACATGTTCCAGATCGGAGAAGACCTAGAGAAATTTATTTCTCGCAGCAGAAGATATTTTGAAGCAGCCGAAATTTATCAAAAGAAATGGCAAACATGTATTTATTCCATGATACATGAATATCTCTTGGAAGCATATGAGAACTCAACTGGTAAAGCTGATAATTTTGAGGATCGACAAAGACTAGCGTTTGAGAAACCGAGAGAAGCCGTAACGGATTGGGAAAAACTGTTTAGTTATCGCAAAGGTGTTGATAACGCACAGACTTTTTTCATAAAAGTAAACCGACTGGTTAAAAATGCTTTGTCGCCAAGAAAGCCAAGAAAGAAGACCTGTACAGTGTTGGAATTGTAAATAGACTGGGCACATCAGTCGAAACTGTCCTAACAGACAGCCATTAGTTTGTTTCTTGTGCGGGAAGAAGGGACATAAACGAACTCAATGCCCAGAGATACGCTGTGAAAAACGTGGCCGGAATGGGCATCTAGCAGCGGCATGTTTAGTGATCTCTAGCAGACAAAATAATGGTTACGACAATGGAAGATCGAGAATGCGGTACAATGATCGGAAATTTAAAATCAACACAATGAAAGAAAGTGAAGAACGCACATTTGATGATAATGAAAAAAATGATAAGACGTACCCAAACGACTGGGCTCCACCAATTGGGGAGTTGGTGGGAGCCGAATGCCACTGATCTTAAAAGATAATTCCCATGGATTTAGATGGGAGCTGGATGTGCGAACGATGAATAAGGTCTATGGATTTGTGAAAAAGAATCCATGATGACCAATTAATTATGCATGATGACCAACCCCACCCAAATGCATCCAAGTGTTCCAGTTCAAATGAAATCATCAGCCCGCTTCTTTTGTTCCAGTGATGAATCCTCAAATCAACGGTCAGAACTTCCATATCATAGTTCCAAGTGATTCACCAACAATACCGGTGTCAATCAACGCCCAATTGCAGATTCCTTTCCAACACAGCATTCAACAGTTTCCACAATTTCTCACTCCGATTTCTCCGTGTAATTATTTTAAACCAATGCAATTTCCTCCATCTCAACCGAATTGAATCCTGTTTCTAATTTCAATTTTAGGGGAATAATATTTGTACATAATTAATTAAATAACTAATCAATAATTAATCAACATAATTAATCAATACTATTATTACTATTATTTGTTATTTACCAGAGCCAAATTACAACAGTTAATTATGCTCAAACGTGTTCGTTGTTTTTAAAATGATGCTGTGAAAAGTAAACAAATTATAAATGGAAATCAATAGACAATATAGTAAAACAATGGTTTCAGGAAACCATAACAACGAGGTTAAACTTGAGATTTACATTGAAGGGGAGAAACTGGAACAAGTCAAGAGTTTCAAATACTTAGGCTCTACTATCACAGAGAATGGGGGAAGCAAAGAAGAAATCAGAAGCCGGATTGTCATTGCAACAAGCAAAATGATTAAGCTTAGCACAGTTTTTAACCGCAAAGAAATTCATCTCAAGAGCAGATTAAAGATCACTAAGGCAACACTCCTTTATAGATGCTAAAGTTGGACAATAAATCAGAAGAGCATGAATACACTTAAAGCATTTGAAAGGAAGTGCTACAGGAGAATGCTGAAGATCATGTGAAAAAAAATACAAACGAATTTGTCTGGATTAGAGTAACAGAAATACTAGGTAAAAGACCGGAATCAATAGAAGAGACCATCAAGAGAAGGAAGCTGAAATTCTACGGACATCAAATAAGAAATATACACTAACAAAGGTTATGGTGGAGTGAAGAGTGGAAAGAGAAAGACCAAGAGGAAGACCAAAGAGGCAATGGATAGACGATTTAAAAGAATGGAGTGGATTGAGTATGGAATGTCTGAGAAAAGATGTTTCAAATAGAGAGATGTGGTGAAGGCTTGTTTATAATTGATGCACCTACGGCCCAAAATAGAAATTACTAAAGATCAAATTTTAAAAATCAAAAACAAAATTAATTTTCCAAAATAATAAAGATAGGTTTCGGATTAATCCGGGAATTTAAATACCGAGAATAATATAATGTTTTAAAAAATTTTAAATTAGAAATAATATGTTGTGTAACATTTAAAAATTAATTGAATGAATTTTATTTTTACAAAAAAATACAGTACCAAAAAAATCTTGGGAAATTATTTGAAATAATGGTGTATTAAAAATATTTTAATTAACAATAATATTTTGTAATAACGTTTAAAAAATTATTTGACTATAAATTTTATTTTTAAAATAAATTAATACCCGCATATTAAAAGTAAATTCAAAAATAATTCATAGGCTGGTTTAAGCAATTTTAAAATAATGTATCATAAAGTTTTGCTCAGTTTAAATAATCTAATTTTTTATTTTCTCTCAAATGTAGCAATCATGCACTTAATTGGGTTATATTTCTGTGAATTAAAAATAACAAATTAATGTTTATAAACTTTTTAGTATAAATTAATTTTACAAAATTCGAAATTTATAAAATAATAATATGCATTGTATTATACAGTTTTAAATTTAAATTACAATATATATCTATTTATATTTGAAAACTGGTAATTGCAAAAATGAAAATTTAGTTCCTCAATAATTTGTTTAAATAATGTTAAAGTGTTGTAGTTTTAATAAATTTTTAAATGCTGAATTTCGACTTTGTTCACGATTCCAATAAGAAGATTTTTAAAAATATCGATAATGTTATGAGTGTCCGTAGCATTCAAAGTAAAACTTATCTTACAGTGAAATCAAAAACAGATTATTTAGTGGAAGCTAATCTTATGTACAAATTGACTTGTCACGGTTATAAAAACAAATACATTGTATAAACAAATCGTCATCTCAAACACGTATCAGGGTCTGCTGAAATTACAACAAAATTCGATTCAAAGAGAAACATTGTGTAATTGACGAAAAACAATTAGATTCAATCCAATCACCCAGACCCATTCATGATTCGGACGCAGGAGTGATCATTTGATTAACTATATTTCCAAATTATTCAATTCATTTTAATCGCTAACCAAACGAATCAAAACGGAATTGAATAAAGGATTACATTGTTCGACTTTGTTCATTCAAAAGATTGATTTCATCGACTGATTTTTATACTTCTCTCTATTTATTTATTTAATTTATTGATTTTATTTAATCAAATTAATTTATTTAATTATAATAATTTATTAATTCAATTATATATGTTGGGTATTAGAAATCTTTAATGTAATTATTTACTTTTAAATCTTAAATCTTAATCTTTAATCGTAAATCTCTATTCTTTAATCAATAATCTTTAATCTGACTCCAATTAATCAGAAAGGACTTCCAACATAAATATATGAATAATGAACACAAAGTCTTTTATAAAACTTTATTTCAAATAACAAAAATTAACAAGTCAAAACTAATAATAATAATTCAATTCTTGATGACAGAGCACAAACACAAACAATATTTCGTGCGAGTGAACAGATTACAGTAAAAGACCGTGAATCCCCCAAAACGAACGATATTGTAATCTTTTAGTTTAAACCTTGTTCTCCCATACGGGATACTTTTGGTTTTAAAATTAAAAGAATATTTAAAAAAGAATAAAATTAAAATGAAGTAAGCTTTTTTACTTGTTTCCGAGATTTCTTCTTTGAGTAAATTTTTTGCAGATATTTTTTGGGCAAACTAAAATTAAATTTGCTGCTGTTTATATAGCAATTTTCATCAGCCTGAATATTGATGAAGTAAAACAAAGACTAAAATATTTATAATTTTTAATTCCAAGTTTTGTTAAACTAAATATTAGTTTATTTGAAATTAATAATTTCACCAAAAGAATTATTTAAAAATTTTACTATATAAAATTTTATCAAAAGTGTTCACATGTATTTTTCGAAACCCTAACATATATTTTATTTATATTTTCCTGAAACTGGCAACAATGTTAGGTCAAATCGGCTTCTTTCCGCTCCCTACATCTTGGATTGTTATGTGGTGTTGAAATGATGTTTGTTGCCTGTTGAATGTCCACTATTGTTTATGACGGATTTTAGATCTTGTACTTCCTTTTTTAATTTATTATTCTCGTCTATTTGCTCAAATTTACTAAATAATAAATCATACTGTTCGTCACTGGCCCTTTTATTGATATTGTTTTTATGGGTGTTAATGAGAAATAAGGTGATTTTTTTTTTAATATAGTCGGTCAACTAAAACCCCTAAAGACTCTTGATCTTGATCCTCGCAAACCAATAAAATATCTTTAATGTGTGTTGGTAGTATTCGTAAAAAGAAAAACTTTATTAATTATATATTGGGTTCTCCCTTGTTATCGACTAATTTATATTGTAAGTCTGACAAATATTCGGATGGTTTTCTATCTCATAATTCGGTATCTCAGTAACACACACCAAGTATTGTGTGTTGATATACTGGAAAGATTTTGTTCAATGTCTCTCGTAATAAGTCTAAAGATTTGTTAAAAGAGGAAAAAGTTTTAAGATCTTTACCGATTATAATAATTATATCACGTGTTAACTTATTTATTAATGAAATACAAATGATTTTATGATCTCTGTTACGCCATTAAACATGTACAAGATCAAACATATGTCAAGCCAATTTTATGGTGAATGTCGTTTATCAATGAAGAAATCTGGTAATTTAAAGCGTGGTTGGTTGTAATTATCAATGTGTTTTGTAATTGTTGTTAGGGGGAGAAAAATCTTCACGTGAAGAATGTTTGGAGATTAATTTACCCTGCTTGTTGGACATGCTATTATAATGTATTAAAATGTATTACAATATTAAGTCACGATAAAATCCCACTTCCGACACCAAATTCATATTGAAATTTTTTCAATATAATTAAATAATAGGAATGAAAATGAAGCAGTGTGATTTAATCGTGAAATTTTTTATTAAAAAAATTAACAAAACCAAATTCAAATAGACAATAAATCAACACGCCAAAAAATATAACCTTTGTCACAGTATCACAGTAGTATTCCGGAAACAAGGGTGTATTTAGACAATAAATCGATTATGTTCGAGTACGAATAATTAATGTCTCAATACGTTCAAACCTTTATCAAATTTTGTCGAATAATGCTAATTTCAATGAAAAATATAAATGTTTCAACTTTGAAAGACAATAAATAGTTGAGGCAATAAAAATCGGTCGCTGCAATTATCGGTAAGTCATTACTTGGCGATTATTACTGTCGCTGACATTTAACAATAGCAATGTAGACAGTTAATAATAATTCTATAATCTAAAATACAAAGAATTAATCAATTATCCAATGAAAAACAAGACACACTTACTATCAGTGCGTGTTAGTAAGTGTGTATATAATCATATATATGTGTGTGTCTTGGCGTGTGATTGCACACACACACAAGAGGTTACAAATGTATCCGATTATACTCGAAATTTCCACGAGATGGTATATCATTTTTGATATTCTTAAATGTCTGTAAAATTATGTGTGTTTGTTGTACGTGTATGTATGTATTTGAGTGTAAGTTATGTATGTTTGGGGGTAGACTTTATTTTTCTATATTATTTGATATTGTTAAGTGTCTATNATATTCTTAATTGTCTAATTTGGTAAGTGTGTCTTGTTTTTCATTGGATAATTGATTAATTCTTTGTATTTTAGATTATAGAATTATTATTAACTGTCTACATTGCTATTGTTAAATGTCAGCGACAGTATTATTTCATTGATTTTTTTTAATTTTTATTGATTTTGTTAAAGGTAATAATTATATATGTTAATTCATTTATTCTTCTATTAATAACATTCCCAGCGATCAATTTGAATTGATGGATAAACAATTTGATTTAGTCGATTTGATAGTTACACTTCTCCAAAAAATTCATGTCAGTTTCTCTAAATCCTAATTCAAACATTTTAGCGACAGCTTCATCTTTTGACATTTGGGACACTTCAATATCGACCAATCAACCCTCGGCTTGGAGAATTTTAAAATCACCAAGAATACTCGTTTCCTCTGTTGTCAATCGAATCTATAGATCAGAATTACTGATAAAAACCTCGATCAATTTTGTGTCAGAGTATTTGGAAAAATTGCCGTTATGAACGATAATTAATTTTTAAGTATTTTGTCTAAATTCATGTCTTCGTGGAAGACTTCTTCGTGTATTTCATCGTCAGGAAATTCTGACCAATATGATAAATATGTTTTATTGAAATTTTCATTACAATCTAATAATTCTTGTCTATTTTTACGGTATTTTCGAATCTTTTACGAATCTTTTCATTTCTCGAAAGGTTCTCGAGAAGGAAAAATATTTCTCCTTTCATTTTAATTGAATAATCTTGTTTTTAAACAAATATTCATGACAATAATTTTTTTTCGTAATTAAATTCTTTATTATTATTATTTTCTTTATTACATAATTTGTTATTATCATTTTCATTATTAAAAGAAAGAGGTCCTTTTTTATTATCAGTTTTTCTGGTATTATTAAAAAAAGTTTTTTCAATAAAAAGATTTCTTTTACAATTTCGTTAAAATTCAATTTCTTTTTTTCTTGAATTTGGTTATTGTTCATTTTTGTGTCTATAGAAAGCTCTTTTTTTCTTACTTTTAACATTAATCTAACCATCATATTCAGAACCAGATTTTGGAGGAATTTCAATTTTAATAGTTTTTAAAATAAATGTAAAAATTTCAAATTAAAAAAAACAGTACATTTCCGTATATGTTGTTTGAACCATTTCAAAGTTTTTACATAGGTCAATGTCCAAATAAAAAATTTCGAAACATGTTTTACTTTTAAAAAATTTAGTCAAGGTATATGAAAATAATTCAGCAAATGTTTCATTAAAATATTTATTATTGAATTTTTTAAGTTTTTTACTTTTTATATCGTAAGAGATAACTAAGATATAAAATTAAACTTTACATTAAAAAACAAAATTTTTATTTTTTTATAGAAAGCATGATTATATTTGATATAATTTATTATATTTAAAAATATTAAGGTAATTAATAATAATTTAATTAAATAAATTATTGAAATACAATTTGTCAGTCTTACTTTAAATAAATAAATTATTTTCAATAATGATTATGGAAATGTCTTTAATTAATTATTTTAAATTAAGGTTATTTAAATTATTTTTAATTTTAATAAATTAAATGAAATTCATTAATATTTTTCATTCCTTTTATATCGTATATTCGTAACTTTAAATTGAAAAATAAAAATTTTAGCTTTCTAACAGAAAATAAATGTTTTTTCGATATAATCAGCAAACAAGATTTTAATTATTGGATATCTTGACAACTTTTCTCTTAATTAATTAATTAATTAATTAATTAAGTTACATGTTTTAAAACACCTATTTTAAATTATTAAATACATCTAAATTTTATCAGTGGATATTCAATAATAAAAAATGAATTGATTGTAACAAAAATCGTTTTTTAAAAGGTTATAAAAAGTTATATAAAGAAATAGTATTTCAATAATTTCTTTATTAAAATTTAGATTGTTTAAATCAAAATTTTATTCTTTGAATTATTTTTTTTATTCTGTTCAAATTAGATCGTTGATTCGAAACTGGTTTAACACGAAAAATTAAATTATAGAACAAAAATTTAAGTTTTCTAACAGAAAGCGAGTTTTTATGCTATAAAATGAGCAAATAGGATTTTAATTATTTGATATTTTGATTACTTGTCTTATATTATTTTTCAGAAAAATAAAATAATTAAGAAAAATACACATTTGAAACATTTATTTTATATCTTTTGTTACCTTTACTACCTGGACAGGAAGCCGTGTCTCCACGATATTTTGGGAGGAGAAGAAATGTTTATCGATTTATCATAAGCACTCCGAGATCTCTCTTTTTGAATTTCATTGGCGATGTTTTTCACTATGATTCCCCGAACATCCTTCAATTCACCGGTGTTCGGGTGACTGTACTTTTATTTTGAAAATTTTGAAGTATTTTTTAATTATTCAACATTTCGTGCTCTAATTTAGCATCAACTTTAACTTTACGAATTGATAAAGTTCCTGGGAAAAAGATGTCAATCAAGAGACAATAGGCCGATTCCGATACCAGATCCTCGATCCGGTGGTATTGGAAATTCAGAGTTTTATTGATCCAATTAAAAACGTCTTGTCGACTAATCACTTCATTATTCGTATTGTTCTTGGGAACATTCACACCGTGATACATACTCAATTATCAATCAGAAAATTCGTCTTAAAACTTCAGAAATCGAAAAAGATCCTTTGATTTTGTTGGTGGATTTACAGATTAATTTATTTAAATTAAATCGAACGCAACTTTTTTTTATTTGTTTTCAAATATTTATTCTTTCGCCAAAAAACACTTAAATTGACATTTTCAAATTGACATTTTTAAAAAATTGAAAACTTTTAATTGTGATTACAATTCACATTTAACATGCATTCACACACATACATTCACATTCATTGGCTCATTACACAAACACACAATAAATAAAAGGAAATTATATAATTGTCGTCTAAATTAGAATAAAAATAACTAGACTGCAGAAGTATTTATTTAAATCAACCTCTGTTTCGGTAAACAACCGATTAAAACAAATGAATTAATTATTAATTACAATTTATAACANNNCCCCTTGCCTTCAAGGCACACAAGCATACGCTGCTCGAGCAAGGAGGCACTTTGTCGTCATTGAGAATCTGAGTGCTTGCACAGACAAAGTCGTTGAGTCGAATCGGTGGACGCACCGTGCTGCGAGGCCGTTCTTCAGCTTTCGGATCTTCTGATTGTTCGTTTCTTTGTACTCCTCTCCTTCGTCGCTCTCCCATTCGATCCTCGCCACTCTCGTCGAGTTGGTTGTATTACTTTCCTGATTGCTGATTTCAGTTCGTTTTATAGATATTGGGTTTGCACGCCTCACGTGACTGATGTGGTATGGCATTCCATTGACTTCGATGCGATTCAGCTGGGGCTCTTTGGTGACAGTTGCCCGTGCCC
>MQRK01220284.1:17872-28066 GCA_001938485.1 Girardia tigrina
AAATAAAAGAAATTCAAATTATATTTAAATAATATTTAAATTTGTGAAAATTTTAACGTGGTTTGATTTTTTGTTGGAAATGTTCACTACAATAATATAAAAATAAAATGTATAATTTTGATGTGGGACGATTTTAAAAAAAAATTAATAAAATTAAATGAACCGATTAAAATATAAAAATGTTATCGTAATTTAAAATTGATTTATAAAAGTAATGAAAAAATCAAATATGAATATTATAAGTATTTTTTTATTTATATCGATTTAAGATTTAACACCTACTGGGGCCTGTTTTTCTAAAATTCGTTTAAAATCCTTATCACCTTCGGAATATGGAATTTTTAAATAAATTTATTTTGAATTAATCACTTCCTCAGTTGCATTCAAATTTTTATTAATCTTGTCTTTTGATTTTAAATAAATTGACTCCACAGTATTTTTAATGATGTTATTTAAATATTTCTAATTATTTAATTGACTCAACAGTATTTTTAATGATGTTATTTAAATATTTCTAATTATAACCATTAATACTAAATTTCATTAATTAAATTTAATTTAAATTTCACATTTTTCTGTTTATAAAATCATTTTTTGTTAGAAATAAAGTTTTGCGAGTTAATGAATCTTGATTTTAATCTCTAACCCAACATATATAATTAACTATTTATTTAAACGTTAAAAACAATAAAATGTGATTAATGAAATAATGCTGTACGGATTCAATTAGCAGGTCCATATCTAAAAAACTAATCGTTTTTGAAAGAGCTTCAATCGATCGAGGAAATGTGTTCTAAATTCAACACCCTAAAACAAAGTATTCATACTGTCAAGGCTACAAAGTAAATATCTGTAATTTCTATTTTGAGGAAGTGGGTCTGTTATGTCGACGTGATTATATTTTAATTTGTCTCATTCCTCGAATTTTAATATTATTAATTTGGCTTTTTTAATTTGTTTCTATTGCATATTTGAATTGTTTAAAAAAATTTGCAGGTCCTTCTGCATACATTTCCATACCACTTGCGAATGTGTTAATGTTTAAATCAATTTTGCACCGTTGTGACGAATTTCGTGGAAATTTTTGATATAAAGTTAGATAGAATAACTCTTGCAAAAGAATGCATTTTAAAATACAATATCACAGAAATCTGAGTTGATACAAAAAATGTAATGAATGAAAGAAAAAATTCTTTGATAAATTAATGTGAAAGTTGTAAAAATAGTGGAACAAATTTTCAGCCATATTTATAATGGATAAAAAATATGATACAATCTCGTGTATTCAGTCGGAAAGGGTATCGGGAAAGAATGTTTGCAACCCCACCGGACAATATGGACACAGAATGATCTATTCACCGACATTGTTTAACTTAAAAATAAAACTTCAAATGATAATTCATCATTTAAAATCAAAATACTTTTCATTATAAATCCGAGAAAATTATTTCCTTTCGTAAACGGTAAATCGTCTCACGATGATAATAAATAAATAAGTCCAAGATTACACGAAGAATGAGCATGTACCGTGTTTCTCCGACAATAAGACCTAGTGTAATTTTTGGGGATGGTTTGAATATAATCCGTACCCTTAAAATAAGCCCCAGTTAAAAGTGAACTCAACAGGAATGTTAAAACCAGATGATTTGCAAGACATTCTCCAGAGCATGATGATATTATTGTTTTTGAATAAATTCCGATTATAGAGTTTTTGAATGCTCTTCGCAATTTCTATTGATTTACAGTCTTATTTTTTTTTATTTTTAAAATCACTTTTTTTAATATCAAAATAAGAAATTCCCCGACAAAAATTAATAAAAATCTTATTGTCGGAGAATTACGGTATGTCTCACCGGAATTACAATTAATGGAGATGTGAACACATTCAGATTTGCTGGACAAAATTCTGAAAGAAGTCATAAAGTCACATAAAAATCTCTCCGCAAATTATGAACCAGAAATATTGACCATATTCCAATTGAAAATACAAAAAAGTAATCGATAAAATATAAAAATTAAATATAAATACATGAAAAAACTCATAAGAAAGAGGACAAATTTATTATGGATTACAGTTTACAAATGCAAATGACTCACAAATCAGTCCATTTATATATATATATATATAATATATACACACTTGTAGAGAGAACAGGTAGAAAGAGAGACACAAAAGAATAGAAGAAACAATAAAAAGAGAAAGAGAAAAGAATCATAAATGCAGAAAAGAGAAGACAGAAAGAATATTAGTAATAGTAACTATAAATGCAGATTCATCGACATTTTCGTCTCTTCATTATTCATCATCACAATTATCACTTGCATTGATTCAATCATTCGATCATTCTCCCTCATTGCGTGTCAAATTATCACTCTCTTCTTTCTTCGTCAATCTGGCATTCTTGCTCATATCGAGAGTCAATGAGAGGGAAACATAAAATCTGTGGACACAACGGAGACAGACAGCACATTCACAGAGACAGCAACAAACAGTCACACCATACACCACTCACACAACACTCTCTTCCACTCTTATAATTCTTATTCTCGTCCTCTTTCTTCATCGTCTTCTCACAAGTCCTCACTCGTTCTCGAATATTCGATTCCCAATTCGTATTTATTGTACAGAGAAATAAAGAAATCCTCGAGAGTCATAGCGAGTTTCATAATCTCACTGTCGGGCAGATTGTACAGCTCGGCATTCGAGAACATGAGTCTGATATCATCGAGGAACCGCTCCAGTCCTTTGGTTGACCGATAGACCCCGGATTTCTGTTTCTCCATCATTTCACAGATATTTATGGGTTTCGCCACGATTTGGTAATAGTCGGGTACCTCTTTCTCATTGACTCGGTCCCGGAACGGCCAGGAACACTTGTGGTTGAGCATGTGTCGGAGAATATTTTGACACGCTTTGTCGATCTTGCCGTCATTAATACTCTCATTCTTACTTAAATTGTTAGAGGCCCCAATAGACCCCACCGAGGATGAAGATGAAGAAGCCGCTCCTCCATTCACGTTCGATGTTTGAGACTGATCTGATTGACGGAGTTTCTTGGTAGCCGATGTGTCATTACTTCGACCAGAGGCCGCGCGTCTCTTCAAATTAGATCGCTTATTTTTCAACAGACTCGATAAATTATCCACGTCTTGATCCGATTCATCTTTATCTTCTTCTTTGTCTTCTTCTTCATCATCTGATTCTTCTTCTATTTCTGGTTCTGGTTCTGGTTCTCGTTCCAGTTTTGATCGTTTGCGACTCGGTGGAAGAGTCTTTTTTATTTCTTCTTTCTTCGGTTTTTTATCACTTCTTTTTATTTTTTTCACAATTTCTTCTTCCTCTTCTTCAGATTCTTGATCTTGTTCCTCTTCATATTCCTTATCAATTTGTTTCCTCTTTCTTCTCGCATTGACGACCCCATTTACTGAGTGTTTTCTTGACATTGTGGATTGTTTTCGTGCAGCTCTTCTCAATGATCGTGCATCTTTCTTCTCCATTTCTTCATCTTCCTCCTCTTCTTCTATTTCCTCCATTTTGTCTTTATTTTTGTTTTTCTGTGTGTGCTGCGATGGGGCAGAATCATTGATAGACTTGCTCTTACTCTGACTGTTAGTATTATTTGTGGTTTGAAAATGGTTCTCATCCAGTCGACAACTGCTACAATGCCAGTTCGTACGTCTTACCTGCCTCAAAGCCGGTTCGTGACATTGAGCGTGATAACTTTTTTTACATGAGCCACATTTGGCTAACTGTTCACCCTGTGAAATATTCTTTTATTATCAAAAAATATAACAATATTATTAACATTAAAAAAATAAAAAAATAAAAAATAAAAATAAACATAAAAAAATAAATGGAAACATTATAAAAATGACATATTATGGGAATATGTAATCGTAATCATGTCCCGTTCCATAGTTTTTACTTCATTTTTATAGTAATAGAGAAAAATATAGAGATAAAAAAGAAAGATAATTAAACAAAGGATAATTCAGAGAGAAACGATCGTGTCAACGTTTGTTCCAATAACTTAAGGTAAAGAATGTGAGAATATGGATATGGTCAAATTCTCACGGGTCAACCATTGTATTAGACCTGAAATTTGCCTAATTCAATGATAATCAATCTTCTGGTCTGTGTCAAAGGGAAACTTTACCGAGATTATTCATATTGTGTTTCCTTGTCCAAAAAATCGACAAAGAATTAACAGAATGCAGAAGTACACTAACATAGCCAAAGTCAGATCAAAAATAGATTTGATTAGAAGTGGAGATGATCCGCCTGGAGCTTCAATAGAAAGAAATGTAAACTCTGACGAGAATTGTGTCGGGTGGGATGCAGTAATCAAGTCCAGTAAAATAGAATTGCAACTTTTACAAGAGATCAGCATAGATGTTCTTATGTATCCTCCTGATTTTATTCATTTAAATTCTATCAAGACCTGGAACAATAATGGCAGTCATATCTTTTTACGAATAATAAAGCATTGAAAACCGAAGTTCCATAGCAAAAATAGTACTTTTATGATGATTCAGTGAATTTAAATTTTTAATATTTGTTTCTTTCGTTAGTTTCGCTATTATCGATTGTGAGTACAAAAAAAATAACGAATTCGATAATTAATCAAGGATGTCATTACATTTTTATGACGACAATGCCTCATCCCATGAACTAAAATACTAAATACCTAAGAACTCTGGTAATTACAATTTTACCTTTTTTTTCTACATCCTTTGATCCTAAAAATAACGCTTCAACTTAATTGTCAGTAAATTTAATGGTTTCATTATGAGAGTCATTATAAGACTGATTACACCATCTGTGAATACAGTGAACTTGCTTCTGATTTTGACTGTTTAACAGGAGGATTTATTTAGAAAAAATATTTTTTTTATTTGAATTATAAAAACAATATTAACAATTATAAATATCTTTGAGTCAGTTCAAATTTTCAATTCGCCAAATAATTCTAAAAAATTTGATTTAAAATTTCAAAAAATAAATAAATTTAAAATCAGGATCCAGAGCGATAAAATTGTCGAGAGTGCATTTTGAACGTTAATTTTAGGATCCAAAGATCTTATATATAACGCCTCACATGTCACACTCTCCCATTAATTCTTAAATTGAGTGAACAGAATTCTAAAGTTATGAATGTCTATGTCCCCTTTACAATGTCTATTTTATCCAGAAATATTACTTCCACTTTGCTTACGACAGTGTTCCTGGATTCTCTTACAGAGATGACGCAAAGTCTCTCCAATGTATGCAGCATTACACCCATTACATGTACAATTTACATGGTAAATTAGATGAGTTGATGACATCTTTTTCATTTCTAACAATGAGAATGATATCTCTCCATTTTTAAATTATATGAATTATTTACATTCAAATGTAATGTTCACTATGGAGACCGATAATGACAATAAATTATCGTTTCTGGATTTGTTAATTGAGAAAAAGAATGGCTTTTATGAGACTGGGATTTACAGAAAGAAAACTGATACGGGGTTGTATACCACTTCGAATAGTTTTTGTTTACCTAAATATCGTAGAAATATGATCAAAAGCTTTCGGGTAATTGGCTTTCGAATTTTAAAAATCGTAATGTAAAAAATTAATTCAATAAAATTAAATTAATTTTTAATTAAATTATATCAATTCTTTGCGTTCAAATGTAAAGTTTACTATGGAGAAAGATCAAGGTAAGAAATTGTCCTTTCTTGATTTATTAATTGAGAGAAAAAACGGACGTTATGAGACGGAGATTTACCGAAAGAAAACTGACGCGGGGTTGTATACAACACCGATCAGTTTCTGTGAACCCAAATATCGTCGAAATATGATTAAAGGTTTCATTTTTCGCTCATGGACTCTTTCATCTACATAAAAAAAAGGATGTAATGACAGCCTTACTAAATTAAACAAATTATTATATAACGGATATTCAAAATCGATAGTGGAAAAATTAACAAAGGAAACTATTGATAAATTAATTGACAAAAAAAATTTTAGATGTTCAAGATCAAGAGCAATCTTGCAACACTAATGATAAAAGTTTGTAAATTGGGTATGTGTTAACTGTGCCATATTCAGAGGGGTTTAAAATATTTAAAAATTCTATTTTGAAAGTGTTAGATAATGCAATAAATTTAAAAGTAATCTCCGGTGCCCAAAAAATTGAAGGCATATTCGGCAATAAATCTCCAACGTCATTATGATTGTGTTCGGATGTCATTTACCAATGTACATGTAATGAGTGTAACGCCACATACATTGGAGAGACTTCACGTCATCTCTGTAAGAGAATCCAGGAACACAGTAGCAATGAAGGTGGAAGTAACATTGCTGGATATAATAGACATTGTAAAGGAGATATAAATCCAAAACACTTTAAAATTCTGTGCACGCAATTTAAGAATTACTGATAAAGAGTGACATGTGAAGCGTTATGTATAGGATATTTGGATCCTAAAATCAACGTTCAAACTGCAAACTCTAAAACTTTGTTGAGAGTTTTTAAATGATGTACTGATTATATATATTGATTACATAATCATAAACTGTGCTATATAAATAAATTTGGTTTGAAAAATCATTTGTTCTGATGATGACTGTTAAACCGTCGAAATTAATAAACTTTGATGGACTTGAAAATGGAAAAATCTATCCATTTTTCCATATAAAGATTAAAATTTTAAATTATATTATAAGAATTACATATTATATTTAAAAATTACGTTTCAAAAATATTTTAAATATTTTTACTTTAAAATTAAATTAAATTATCTCTCTTACAATCAGCCATCTGTGTAGGAGAGACAATTTGAATTAACAAACAACATTCCTCACATCCCCTCGATTACGTGTTGATTGCATAGTCATTAACTGCACTATAGAGGTAAATTTCGTTTGAAAAATCATTTGTTCTGATGATGTCAGTTAAACCCTCGAAATTAATAAACTTTGATTGGCTTAAGAATTTTTTATTTGCCAATTTTATTTCAGTCTTTATTCCCAAATTAATAAAAATCGATATTTTTTCAAAAGAAAATATTTAATTATAAGTAAAGGAAGTTAAACTGATTTTTTTAAAAACAATCAATAATAATTCAGGTTAAATTTCTAATGAAAAACGAAATTATTTGCAAAGAAATTAACGTTTAAGTTAAATATTGTTTAGCGAAAGTAGAACGCATTTAAGAAACGAATTTTAACGAAATGGTCAAATTGGATTGACGAGAAGAAATTTGTGTAATTTCCATCAATAAATTGTGACTTGTAATTCTGAATCAAAGATCATAGAATATAAGGCCAATGAAATTAACAATATTAATAATGGTAAAATCAATTATAGTGGCAATGATAAATAATAATAGGAATCATTAAAGTATTTGAATAGAAGAGGGAATGAAAGAAATAATGACCTGATTGCTGGGCGTGAGACAGACGCAACAGGCCGTGTCACTGGATTTGGGTTGTGATTTCGATTGAGGTTGAGATTGTTGTGATTGTGAGTGGTTCTTGTGATGGTTGTTGTGTCCGGATGTGTTATTGGACTGATTGGTGGATGAGGTATGATTGGTGGAGTGACTGGCGCTGTTGGTGTTAGTGTTAGAAGCGTCTTCGTGGTCGCGAGCGCGCGCGGCAGGCCGACAGTGCGGACAGAACCATTCGCCGTCGGGGATTTCCATAAGAGCGGGTCTGAGACAGAATGTGTGGAAGGCGTGATTGCAGCTGTCGCAGAGTAACATTCGGTGTTCATCGGAATTCTTGCGACACACACGACACTTGTCATCCTTGGCGCTCTTGCTCCAACACACACAGGCGTCAAGGAACGATTGGAGGAGATTTAGACGGCTTTGAGTGGCTGCTGACTCAACGGCTGTCAGAAACTCCGCTCGGCCGTGACTTGATCTCAAGGGCGGGTTCCAGAAGCGCTCGTGAACACCCAGAAACACACAGACGAGACTTTGCTTGAGCTCGGCGAGCGACTGGGCGTCGTCGAGACTCGCACTCCATTCGTCATAGTGCTCAACCCCCCCGAGACTACCCTGTCTGATCGAGACCTCGGTCTCACGTAATTCCTGTTCAGAATAATTATTAACCAATCGTAATCAAACCTTCACAAAATAATCAATAAAAACAAGAAAACATACTTGTTTGAACCCGTCCACTAGAAATCCATCTGAACTGGATGTTGATGATTGTTGTTCATTGGTTTCTGCCAATGGCTTTACTTGATTATCGGTTAAGACATGAGACTGAAACTCTTCTTTTAGTTTGGGTAATATTGATTCCAGTTCGCTCTTGAGAAGACTCTCTCGGATTCCTTTGTCACAGAGACATGAAATAAGATGAGACAATTCTTCCGGTGTCGTTAGTTGATGCCAGCGAGTCGACGGTCTGCTAAGACATTCATTTTCTGTTCCAGTAGATGTGTTAGCGTCAGTTGACAATTCTGTCTCGATAAAGAGCGATCCAGGAGCCGATGGGAAATACCAATATCTCCTGAAGTGACGATCACAACCGAGAGGAGAGACGCGCATTAACTGTCGAGCATCACTCACTGCAGTCAAATACGCTTTCTGGCAATTATCTAATGCTTTCTTTGTACTGACTTCTTCTTTTTCCAGTTTCTGCAACTGTCTTTCTCTTTCCAATCTTCTCTCTTTCTCCTCACTTTCTCTTTGCTTCTGTTCAATCGATTGTCTCCTCCTAACGACTTGACTCGCTTCTTCCCCTAACTTTTCTCCATTTTGACCTTCTGTCAGCACCACAGTTGGCGCTAATACACATCTACTCATATTCTGTCGAGATAATCTCACCGTCCTTAATTTATCATTCAATTCTTTTGTGTCTGAAACTTTCTTCTTATAGGCCTCGCAAACATCTTTCTGATAGTCATCGATAAACGAGCTTACAATATCTAGCTCTAGAATTCGTCCTTGTAGTTCTTCTAACACAGAGATCTTTTCTTCAACTGACAAATCGTGAATCTCTCTGGTCTCAAGTTTCCCGCAAATCACGCTGCATATTTTATCACTCATGTTGATGTTATTTTGGATTGTGGTATTATTGTTCACGTTACTTCCGTTCATTACTTCACTCTAAAACGGTAACGAAGATTTTATAAGAGAATGATAATTCAACAATTATATGATATCAAAATGAAAAATAAAAAAAATAATCGATTATATTCAAGAAGCTGGTTTAAGATAGAGTAATCATATTGATTTTAGTGCTTAACCTTATCATTTTGGAGTAAGAAATATGTAGATAAATTAAAGAAAGTCGCTCTAATTCTAGTTCTAAATCACTTAGGGATTATCGGACCTGATTCAATAAGTTTCTCATTTAATAAAAAAAATGATTAAAGATTTAATAAGTGAACGATGTCGGCAGAAAAAAAAATCGAATAAGATCGAAGAATGCTAGTACATGAAATAGCAGTTTTAAAAGAATACAGATAGCTGTGCAGCAGATTTATAAGATTTTGGGGATTTAGTAAGTTTTCAGTAATTGGGTTCCACTTTCCGAGACAATATTATTAAATCACTGACAATGTGTCTCTTTGAGACCAGAAAAGATTCCGTAGAGTAGCGTTTAGAAGTGATAGGGGGTGATGAAGGGGTGAGAAGTGATACTCGACAGGTTGTTGTCAGCAAAAGGAAGGAACATTTGGATGATCTCTTACACTGACGAAAGAAACTTGAGGCTAATTAAGGATGTTATATTGAGAAATGGTGCATAACATTTAATATTACTACAGTAAAACCTCTCTACAAGGAGTTATTTGGCACCGAGAAACCCACCTCTCTATAAGAAAATTTGCTTATAGAGAGGGAATGAATATAAATTAAATTAATGAATAATAGAGAAAATAATACTTTGAATCTGTTTTAATTTTCAATTTAACAAATTTAGAGAAACAAATAGAGAATTACATCTTATAAAGAGGGAACTTTACAGAGAGGTTTTAGTGTCGGAAAAATAATTTAGAATTAGAAGAGAATTCCAAAAAGCGAATTGCTAAGTATGCAATAATGTTTCATTGTAATAATCCAGTAAATAGTGATAGAGCGCAATTGGACAATACGTGTCGTATACGAAAATTTTTAAAGCAAGCACGTCAAAGTTTCAAGAAAACAATCATCCATTAGCGTCCAATGATCTCGTGTTGAGGATTT
>MQRK01220285.1:0-11980 GCA_001938485.1 Girardia tigrina
AGTTCTCTGATTGTTGTACGGAGATCTGTTTCCACCATTGTCCTCAAATTGTCGTTGTTCACAGCAACTGGACGACCACGACCTTCTTCATCTTCAAGGTTTTCATCTCCATCAAAAAATTTTCGGAACCATCGTTGCAGTGTGCACTCAGAAGCTGTTCCCTTGCCAAACGCTTTATTGATATTGCGAGCCGTTTCTGCTGCTTTACGACCCAGTTTAAATTCGTACAAGAAAATTGCTCGAATTTTATTTTTTTCCATTATTAATTTAGTACCGTAAATATTCTAAAAAATAACGGCAATATGTTAATAATGGCTATAGGAATATACAGCTAGGCATAAGATTTCAAATAATATCTAACACTAATGCATTTAAACTTATATACATATCAAACAAAGATAAACAAAGTATAAAGCTCAAAAACCGCCATTATTTTTCGAACAATCTAATATATCATCAAAACGTAAAAGAATAAACATGACACAAAGTTATGATTTTGTTATCTAATATTTAAGTTGCTAAATGCACTTCTTAGAGAACCTCGTGTATGGTAAGCACCAAAAAATTAAGATTAAGATTGATTAGAAATAACTGTTTGAAATTCTTTAGCAATACTAATAATTAATTTACTCCTAGTTTCGTGAAATTAAAATTGATTTAATATATATGGTTGTTGGTGAAAATAGTATATCAAATATTTTAGAAATTACCTTTGTATTTAAAGAGTATAATATTATTAATCTATTATGTATTGGCCGTTAGGTTAACTTTTTACTGCAAACTTTATATTTTTATTAGATTACCAATTAACAAAACGGGATCCCTGATAATAATGATGTGTTAATGGAGTAACTCGCTAATACACATTTCTTAACAGAATACAGTAGTTATACATCATTTTAAAACTGGTGTATGTAAGTTACTATACAGTTGATAACTTATAATTAAAACCAAATTTAGTTGTAAATAGCAACACCAGGGGCGTCTTTTAACAAGTACTGATGAATTTAACACCATCAACGACAATCATGCAGCATTATTTTGGCTGCTGTTGAACTGACAGGTCATAGTTTGATACATTAAAAGCAACAAACCTTGGTTTTGATATTTGAGATTAAAATAAAGCTTTTTTTCTGTTTACAATAAATTGATATTCCAACTGAGCTATTTAGGCATTTAGGGGGACCTCATGTAGAGAGGCCGTGGATTTGACCAATCTTTAGCTAGAGTATTTTAATAAAATTAGTTTTTCATTCACTATAACTCGAAATGAAAATATAATGATCCCGGTGATAATGTTTATAATTAAATTTTTTTAAGTATACCATTATTTATCACTATGTGCATTTGCTTGCTCAGATACTTATTTTATTGCATCTTGTATTATTTATTTACTTTATCTAATTTGTCCAATTATTTATACATTACATGATTTTTTTACGTATCCAGAAAAATTATATTATCCATTTAACATTTAAAATCCAGATATTTTGAGTGATCAATATATACTAATTGTAGCAAATATTAATTTGATAATTTAATCGCTCTTTAAATGGAACAATAATTTAACAGAAACAACGAATGAATTTGTTACAATAAAAAATAGTTTATAAATAGAAATACATTGTGTACAGGAGGTAATAGAAACAAAATGATTCACAATGTCGTCAAAGTAGAGCCTTGTGAATAATATTTTTCAGAGTTGTATTTTATATATTTTTCGTTATATATTTTTATATTTTATATATAGTTTTTGTTATATATTTCCCAATGATGCTGGTGGATTGATACGTGGGGAGTTCTCATTGTATAAATATAATAAAACATAGCATCATTAGTCTTACACTTAATCTAATTAGAATGGAATTTAAGTTTCGATAATTTAATATTTGTACACTTAAATTATTCAAATTTAAAAAAAATTGATTTGATAATATTTAGATATTTTTGAATAATACTATTAATTGGTTATAGAGATTGGATGTGTATTAGTATCGTATATCACTTATATATTATTTAAATAGCATTTATTATTTATATTTTTGTTCGAATAACAGGAACGGTGAAATTATCAGAAAATTCAACTGTAATAGATGTCCATCATCTTTCTACATTATAAGGATAGACATTTAAGGTATAATTTTCTTTTGTAAACAATCTTAGAAATATCACGTGTATTCACAACAATATTTCTGTGATACATAAAGCTGCTCGTTCCATGGCTTATATAAAAACACTCATATCAAGATGAGGCCAAACGAAATCGAACACACGAAGTCCAGTTTCATCAACAAAAGATAACTTGAAGTGTCATTTATTTTGGTGATAAATTAGTTTCAAAACAAAACGTCACTAGGTTCCTCCAATGAAGAAATAGTTTATTTCATATTTACACAACAGGGTATAATTAGAGACCTAAATTTCTTTACATCCTTGCTAAGAATTGTAGTCATTATTAAATTTAGATGTTAGAAACTAAAATACCAAAAAAAATTAAATTACTTTTAACATTAATACAAAAATTTATTATTTATTAATTTTAAAATTTTTTTAAAAAAAATAATTATCATTGATGCTTATTGATAGTCTTTTTCGAAAATTCAAGCTAAGGAAACGTTCAAAGATATCAATTGAAGCAAAAATAAATCATCTTTGATTTTTTCTATATTTGTGATTGACCCAATAAATATAAATTTCTTTTCTAAATCATCAATCAAACAAAACACGTAATGTTAACTCAAGAATGCTGCTTTTTTCTTAGGAATGGATTATCAATAGGACAACAGCAGTAGAATGATCCAAGCTCTACAGACAACATTACTCCACACCCCCATAAACAGTATATTCAGGATATTCTACAATCAGTGAAAAGCCAGTCACTTCTAAGTGTAGATTTGGCGCAGACCTTAGGCCTCACTATCTCATCATTAATCGATATCTCCAGTATTTATAGCTCTGTAATAGATGCTGTCAAGAAATTCCACATGAAATGACGTCAAATATAGGTTCAATGTAATATGGATACTTGCCATTAAAAATCCATACAAGATAATCAATGGTTGATACCCGACCAAGTAACAATTTCAGTTTTTTATCGAGGGTAATTTGAACGGAATATTATACTTTACGTCTTGGGGAATTTTCAGAGTACAGCACTTAAGATTTAAGTTAAAACTTATTTGACAGTTTTATGCAATACATGTTAACCTTCATTGCTGTAACTGGATTAATAGTCCATCAACTACTATATCAATAATTGCATTTGTCAGGAATATTTGGTGTGTGGATGTTTTTGTGTAGTGCTTGTATGAGGGGTTAATTTAAATTTGCAACTCACCAGAATAATTTATTATTTTTTTTCATTTAAAAGGAAAAATATTTTAATGTTAATATGCTTATTAAATATTTTAAAATTAAAAATGATATAATAAAACAACTATTAAAAAACAAATACGTATTTAAAAAATAAAATATGTTTTTAATGTGTTTTTTAAATATTTTAAAAATGATATAATAAAAGAAAATCATAAAAAAATAAATATCTATTTAAAAATAAAAAATATCTTTTTAATGCATCTATTAAATATCTTAAAATTAAAAATGTCAAGAAAACCATTAAATATTAAATATTTATTTATAAATAAAAATATTTTTACAGTCATAACAATTTATATATTTTAATAGAAGTTATGAAACAATTTTAAATAAATTGTAAAATAAATTTTTAGTTATAATGGGAAAATTATTTAATAAATTTGCAAGATTTTAAACATTGAATCGAAAAAAATTTAATAGATTAATTTGTGGCGAGATAATTAAATTAACAGAAAAATTTGTTTAAATGAGTGAATTGTTGTTATAGTAATAAATTCTGGTGTTAAAAAATGAATTCTGATATTGATGTTGCAACCACTTCTCACAGCTTGCATGTTTAAATGTTGTGTGTTGATTTGGGATAGTGCCTCTCCTAATCAGATGGATGATTAATATTCTAATTCTTATTATCTGAAACTAATTTATTTAAATTTAGATGTAATATTCAAATTTTTAATTTTAATTATTGTAACTTTTAAATAATTTTATTTTTGTAAATTTTTAAATAATTAAAATCCAATTAATGTTTAAAAATGATTATAAAAAGTAATTTTAATTTATCCAATAAAATTTAAATTAAATATTTAAAATAAAATAACTTTCTTCAAGTTAGTTCAGATTGTAAGGAGGAGTATTAAAACATTGAGTGGTGGAATTAAGTGAAAGTAATACTATTGATTGTCATAAAGATGATCAAAATTGCGAATGTAATAAATGTTCTGCCAAATGTGTGAGTTCTCTTAATAGGATGATTTTTATTTTTATTCTGAAATTAAAAGTTTATTTGTTTGTAATTTTTATGTTTGTCAAATATACATTCGAATTTCCCCGAAACTTTTACAACGCCCTAAGAACTAACCCATGTATAAATGACTGGATACGATATATTTTAAAATACTAAATTGCTTGAAAATTGAATTTAAAATCTTATTTTAATAGTGAAAGAAATTCAATTCATTTGTAATTTTAATCTAATTTTGCTTCTGTCTTAGGAAAAAGAAAATTAATTTCGAATGATAATCATCAATAAAATCTTAAAAGGATAATCAGTGACATGGAAGATATTAATTTAAAATCAAAGCCTGTTTTTCACAAAAAAAATCAATTGCTTTTTGATGAAGAAATCTCTTGGATGCATGATGATAAATGCGCTTTTGACATCGATGACACTTCAATTGGTCTGTACATACGAACAAGAAATTTTAAGTCATCTGACAGTAATTTGGCGGCTTTGAGAAATGCTATATAGTCACATAAAACTTTATGTACGAAAAGAATGATTAAATAAATGATAATTTTTTGTATACTTTGAAACTACCGTTTAGTCTATAACTTCAGGAATATAAAAAAAACGTTATTTGACTGTAAGTAGAAATATTTATTTTTAAAAAATGGAAAAGATTGTTTTAAAATAATTTTAAAACTTCAGAAACGTTAAATCCCTTCTTATCTTATCTTATCTTGAACACATAAAAATATGTTCAATTTTATCTTACTAATTGATTTTATATTAACATAAATATCACATACGATATTTATAGATTGTTGTCGTTTTTAGAACAATTTCCCCAATTAAACATGAATATGACATTTTACAGTTGATTATCAAAATAACACTATGAAAACAAACCATTGAATACTTTATAGAACATTAAAAATAGAAGTGATAACAATTTTATGAATTTGAATAAAGAATCTTGAAATAAAGATTTTAAGTCTTTATGTAATAATAAAGCAAAACGAAAATAGAAATTATTTCTGTATTACTTCTATAAGAAAAATAAGTAAATCTTACACATTTCAACAGTTTTATTTCATCATTGGCTGTTTCAGTGTAATGCATTGCACTTTTGACTACTTTCATTGCAACAAAAACCTTTTCTCTGAAACAAAATTGATCATCGGAAGAAGTCAAAAATGAGTCGTGTTTTACTTCAAGTCCCAGCAAAGCCATACTGTCGAAAAATGTCCCCAACCGAGTTTTCTAACGACATGATACCGATCATTGTAGACTTGTCCCAAATTGACTGGATGATAACCCCCTTTACAATAATCTTTCGGATCTTCTTGTTCTTCTTCATCACTACCAACGACTTCATTGTTTTCATTATTGACATAATAATCGTCTTCTTTGGACACATCGTCATCAATATCCTCATCATTTAACACCTGCAACTCCTCACTGGGTACATCGGACACTGACATCACTTCTCCAGAATCAGCTACCTCTGGCCTACTACTAGTAAAAAAAAATATTTATCGATTTGTTCTACATACTGATTAAAGTTGAGAGATAAAAATACTCTCTAGTCTAATTTAGAACTGAAATATTTTGCCTCAGAAGAGGCAGCCAATGGGATAGGCCACAGAAACAACAGACATCCCAATGACGCTGGCTACTCAAAAATCAATATACACTGCATCTATTTATTTCTTTTACTGGGAGTTCAACAATCTATCATATTTGATCGAAAACAAATGATATCTTCATTTTTATATCAAAATTAGAGCATTAGGACGAATTATTGCATGCCAATAGTAATTTAAAATAATTAATGGATTTTTGGTTTTATAAGATTTTGATAATGAAAGTTGTCAAATTTTATGAAAAAAATGGCAACAATAAAAATATTATTACTGTTTCCTTGTTGTAAATTAACAAATAAAATTTAATATAATTTTGATAAAATGTTGTTAAAAATTGGAATAATTATATTCTAATTTTCTTTTAACCGATATGTATAAGCAAATACATTAAAATAAATTAATTGGTAGGCTTACTGAAATGAATTATATTTCACATTTTATTATAATAAAAATGATCGGCGATCAGACATTGGGGCATAATTTTGCCATTGGCTGGAAGAAATTGTAAATAATCTGTGGTATCTGATTGTTCAAACAATAGTTAATAACTAATTTCAGTCGAGAATGAAGAAATTCTTCGACTCAAAATTATTAAAACATTGTTTGAACTATTTGCTTTTAAAAGTGATAATTACAAAAAAAATGTTAATATTTAATGTTTTCGTTTTGGTTAAGTTTGATACAAGGATCTTCTGGATCGAACAAATGATTACGATGCTCGAGTTAAACAGCTCACTTAATATGAAATAATAAATTTTTGTTTTAAATAAGAAAAAAATTAGTCAATATAAATTATATTAGGTTGTTTTTTGAATGGTTCTGATTTTTGATCATGTTTTGAAATAAATCTTTATCATTTATACATAATTTTAATTATACATAATTTAAAACTCTTTATTTCTATGATACTTTGTTTAAATATTAACATTAAAATAACCTGTTTAATTAAATAGTTGTCAATATGCAAAAAGCACAAATTACGAGTAATTTTTATATGAATTCAAACTTCACCACAAAGCATCGGAGGCCGCCCGTAATATCAACAATTTTGTGCATGGGGCGATGGAACCACAAACGAACATATATTACAACTTCGGTTCAAAATTTTTCAAGGAGATGAGACCTTCAAAGATGATGATAGCCGGGGACGGAAACCTGCTGTTGAAAACGAAAATTTTAAGGATCTAGTAGAAGCAAATCCACGCACAACAGTTCGAGAGCTTGCGGAGGAACTATGTCACGATAACAATTTCAAACCATCTGCGTGCCATAAGGAAGTCGAAAAAACTGGATAAATGGATTCTATACGAATTAAATGATAATCAAAAAATGCATCATCTTCACATCTTCAGCGGAACAAGAATGATCCGTTTCTGGACCGAATTGTAACGTGTGATGAAAAGTGGATTACCTACAACAATCGGAGACCTTCTTCTCAATGTTTGGAGCACGATCATGCTCCGCAACCTTTTCCGAGGCCGAAATTGTACCAAAAAACGATGGTGACTGTTTGGTGGTTTGCAGCCGGTGTTATTCATCATAGCTTCCTAAATCCAGGAGAAACAATTACGGCAGAGAGATACTGTCAGGAAATTGTCAAAATGAACAAGAAATTCCAACAACAACAACCAGCATTAATCAATTAGAAGGGGCCTATTCTTCTCCACCACAACGCTCGGCCACACATCGCACGTCTAACAATGCAACTGTTGAACGACCTTGGCTAGGAAACTTTGAGTCATCCACCATACTCACCTCTCGCCTACTGATTATCATTTTTTCAAACATCTTGACATTTTCCTCCAGGAGAAATGCTTCAAAAATCAAGGTGATGCTTAAACTGCCTTCAACGATTTTATCACCTCCAGAAAGCCAGAATTTTATGCAACCGGAATAAATAAACTCGTGCAACGTTGGCAAAAGTTTATTGATGCTAACGGTTTTATTTCGATTAATTAAAGTTGATTCTACACTGAGATACTTGTCTTTAATGATTAAGGTTAAAAAACTACATTATTTTTAAACAACCTAATAAATAAGTTACGAAAAAATGTATTTTATTTATGAAAAATTATTTTTCATAAGTAAACATCATGCAAGTCTCCCATTGATGACAAAAATGAATATAGCATATTTTATTTATGAGTGTCTCAAATAATTAAACATTAGAATGTTTAATTAATAAACGAACATTTCTTTCATCAAAAACGGTGAGAAATTTTATTTTCATGAAAATAGTAAAATCAAATGACTTATATTTATATTAGTTTAGTATTTGTATTAAAAAAAACTTTTGAAACTCGGTCACAAAAGCAATTTATTTATTGAAAAGTTTTAACCTTTAAATGTATAGTAAATTTTTGAAAAAAAAAACTTAGAATAAATATATTAATTCATTTAAAAATATTTTTTATATAAAAAAAATAATTGATTTTTTTAAAATGCTTTATTCGGTTTAAAAACCTACAATGAAAAAACAACCTTAATATTAAAACATTTTGCAGATGCTAAGTATAAAGCCAAAGGATTTATGTAGTGTTTGATAAGCTAAAGTATACTTGTGTTGCCGCTGTCGAAATATGTAAGAAAGACACAAGTAACAATGATAACTTTACTCTCCAAGAAAAAACATGTTAAAAACGCAGTAATTGATGAGTGATAAAATCCAATTCTAATCAGTAAAATATAATAATACTGCAATATTCATTGAAAACTCTTGTTTGTAGCTCAAAAACTCATTTTTGTAACTCTTATGTAATAAATATTTACAAGTCTATTTAAAATTTTTTCACGCTCAATTACCTTTGTTACGTCTAAAACTTCAATAAAATTAACATATCTCCAAAAAAATTCATTAATCAACGGGTTAATGAACACAAACAGGTCTCAACGTCAATAAAACTTATTAATTGATATGAAGTTCATTAAAAGTTGAGAAGATTATACTTCGCAGATGAAATTACCTTCAACAAACATAATGAACATCTCTATTCAGTAGTTGAATTGGAAACAAAAATATTTGAACAATCCTCAGTGATACCTAACTTGATATAAAATTGAGTAACATTTCCAGAGGGATTCTTTGAAGGTTATAATGATAATATAGTTCCTTCAAAAAGAAAGAAAACTTTCAACCAGATTATATATTGTTATGAAATGTATCCCATTCAATTAGCCTAGTTTACCAAAGAAAAAGAGCAAAACTCCATACATAGATAAAAACAATTAATTAGTTAGAGAACAACACATCTCAGCCCATCAGACCTCAGAGTGGCCATTGAAAAGTTACTATTTGAATTATATGGACTATAATATATGTATAATTCATCAGTGTTTAGAAGTAATATATGTCGATATTACTATTGTTAAGGAACATAAAAATCGAATGGAAGAACTTATGGAAGTCATTCGCAAAAACACAGCTTCATAGATTCCAGATCTGTGAAACTGTTTCAGCAATAACGAAAGGTATTCCTAACACTTCTTAGCAGTAAGGCTATCTATGTAGTTAATTTAAAAAAATCCGTTGTTTTTTTAACTTTATTTTAAATAAATTCTTTATTACAACTAATATTTATAAGCTTTGATGATCGAAAGCGTTACCTGAAAAAATAGTTTTTACTGAAACTGAAAAAAGTCAATTTTTAACACAAAATGAAACCCGATATTTTATGTTCGATACCGTAATTCAAAATCGGTGTAAATAATATATTCAGCTAAAAGAAGATCTATGAAGATTATAGAAATTGTTGAAACGTGCAAAATGCACATAATATAAAAATCCTAAATACAACCTTATTTTATTTGTTTTGTACCGACAGAAAAAAAATATATTTTAATAATTCAAATTTTTGACAAAAATTATCTATTATTAAGCAATTTTCATGAAAGTAAAATTTCTTGAAAATATTTAAAGTAATTCAGAAATCATTAACATCAAAATTCACATTAAAAATCGAAATTTTTAAAATTATTTGCATAGAATAAACAGACTTGTTTAATTATTATTTTGACATTTGGAAGATTTTCACTTATCAAATTAACTATTGTTATTTTACAAAATATCACTTTTAAATTTTTGTACAAGTTTATCTTTCTTTAATATTTTATTTCTGTGAAACTCATTATAACCCGGAAATTGATATACAACTGAATCAACTAAATTTATTATTTGAATGAACATGAAATTGCTAATTTATATTCTGTCAAGGCTCATTAAAATAGATTTATTTACCACAAAACTCAGTTCTTAAAATTACTATAGATTACTATACAAAAAAGCAAGCAAGATTCCTATATCATCAGTCTCTAATATCCTGAATATGTTCAAATATGATCTGTTATTTGACGGTGTATTCACCGCGAAGTCGAGAGACTGTAATCAACACGATCCTTAAATCGTGTTATTAGAAACTTGAAAAATAGAAGTTGATTGATAATATCGAATATGCAAAGAATGAATTATTTTATAAAAATCACTTCAAAAATCTAAAAAAATATTTGGATTTCAAATTTGTTACCGAAATAGTCGACTGTCCCGAAAAAAAATTTAAACGAATAACATTTTTCAATCTAAAATCAGTAGGAATTATTGTTCTGTGTATTGGTGTTAAGAAATATGGAAAATATAATTTTGTAATTAAATATATTTTATTCATAGTAGAAATGATAAATCGTACTAAGTTAAGTGTTTACCTAATCGGAGAGGTCATAATAGAACGTTCAAGCATTCCGATAGGAACTGGTATTTTTGTTCTTTAAAATGAACTTAATATTATATAGAAATAATATATGAAGTGAATTTTAAATTATTAATAATATCTATAATGAAATTGAAAAAAAATTCAAATGTTTTTATATACAAATGATTTATATAATAAATTATAATATTATGGAACTGTACTAATAAATTTCAAGGAGAAAATTAACTAAATATATAAAAGATGAGAAAACCAGTTAAGAAATATTATCTAAATGTTTAAAAGGTATTTCGAAAATAAGGACTATGAATATACAATTGATTTAGGGAACTAACTATAAAATGCATTTTTATTTATTTTATTACTGTTACATTTTTTAACCCACTAAACTGTTGTTAAAAATGTAACTGTTAGAAGACTTCGAGACTGTCATAAAATTTATTTAAAAGAAAATAAAATGAGGAATATCATCAGTATATATATTGATTAATGCCGTCATCAATCTGGGTCAAACATACACTCATTCATTTCACCATACACACTATTTCGGTCGTGACCTATTACACAACAATACAAAGATCACACCTCAAACATTCCATACATAAATTACGCAACATACAATTATTAGTTTCGATAATAATTCTCCTCACAGTAACAAATACCAGGTAAAATCTATCTTTGGTGCCTATTCTGAAAGGATACTCATAACAGATTTTTTTATTAAAAAACCGGTGTTTTTTGGCAAAAAAAGAGAAAATTAAATTAAAATCTAATTTGGATGTAACAAAAAACGGAACTATATCTCGAAAATTACAATGTAATATAGATAATAAAATAGTCCAAAAGGTCGCATATTTGTTTGAAACAATATCAGCACATCATCACGCCACATGAACTATAAAATACCTTGCACGTTTCACTTTTTTGATTCCTATCATCTCTTGATGTGATTTTACATTTTAATCCAATACGATTTAATATTCCTGCAATGGACACAATAAATAGCACGGTTAACAATTTAATGATTGAATCAATTATGAGTAATGATCAATAAGCCTTACTCATCAAAATGAATTATCGTTCCATGTTATAACTTATGTCAATTATATTAGGTGTACAAGTATGAAATGCGGATTAAATTTTGAAAAGAAATACGTTAAAAACAAAAGAGCGATAAAAAAAGCTTTATTCAAAATATGTTTCATTACTAATGATACATTTGTCCCATCTATATCTCAAATTGTGGATACCTCGCCAGTAAAAGTCTTCCTTTTTTCCATGAACCATTCATCGACCCATTTTTGCACATTTTCGTAAGA
>MQRK01220285.1:17911-36243 GCA_001938485.1 Girardia tigrina
TCATCATTTATTTAATAATAATATTGATTTTATATTCCCTCATTATCCGAATTATTTCACAATCCGAAAGGAATTCGATTTTTAATTTTTCGGATTAATGAGGGTTGACTGTATGTTAAAATTTTAATGTAGCTTTTATATTTGCAATTGTAATAGATTACTGCTGTCTTCAATCAAATTTGTTCAAAAAACTTGCATTTTGTTATATAAATCCAGATAATATCAAATACATCATTTACCTATTTGTCTTTGTTCCTTTATCATGAATAGCAAGAAATTTTGTTTTCCATGGTGACAATGCAACCTTTGGTCGAATGAATTCGATCAAATCCATCATATAAGCTAGCTTGTGTGTACTTGCAAAAAATGTATATTGTCAGAAGAGAATATTGTGAGCTAAGAGGACATTATAAGTGGTATGATACAAGCTTATGCAAAATATGATTTTATTTATAAAAATTGTGTTAACATTACATCTTTGTACATATTTCAAATTTAAATCTAGTTTTTAAATCCAATGTTTCATCTTAATAAAAAAGATAATCAGATTGTCTAAATTGTTACATGAAATAAAAACAATGTTTGAAACTTTATATTATCAATCTCGGAAAATCCTCAGATTTTAGGATTGAAAAAATAATCAGGATTATGTGCTAAAGATGTAATGTTACTAACAATAAATTCGTTTCTGTTTTACTTGGTTTGAAAGAATTTATAATTAGATACAAAAATTTAAAAATGTATTTAATATACGTTACCTTAAAACGAAAAAACAATTTTATAATATTAAATGATAATATAAGAAAAAAATGATATTGTTAGATTGCAAAATTTACTCTATATTTAATATTTCATAAATTCAAATCAAACTTTAAGTCAATAATTTTTTTAAAATTTTGTTTCACAATTTGAAGCTTCAAATTCCACTTCTCTAATGACAGATTCTTTAATTAACCAAATTATTTTGAATATTATTTACAAAATTTTTATAGTTTAATAAAATCGTAAAATATTGAAAAAATCTTATTGTAAATTTTTAATCATTAAAATGAAAATTAATTTTTTATCAGATAATAAAAAATTGAAACATCAAAAAATGAAAAAAAATATTTAGGTTATATTTATTAAAAATCTTAACATTTATTTAATTTTTAAAAATAATTAAATTAATATTTAATTTCTAATTATAGTTCTATCAATTAAATGTTAAAATAAATTTCAGGATTTGAAATAAAAAATCAAATGAAATAATATTATATACAAAAATATAAAAAAGAAATAAATTGCAATTGATAATTAATTCAAAAACTAATTAAAATAAATTAAATTATATAAATAAATAGTTTTAAAATTAAAAATTAAAAATGAAACCAATAAATTTAATTCAAAATTAATTAGGAAATCAAATTAAATAATAATAAATAAATTATATTAAAGGAAATAAATTAAATTAAACATTCTATAATATTATAATTCAATATTAATTCAAAAAATAATTTAAAAATTAAAATGAACTAAATAAAAAATAAGAAAAATAATTTTTATATTCAATAAAAAGTAGTGAATAATAAAAAAAATTTTATTTCAGAATTAATTCAAAAATTAAATAAATTTTTTTTAAATAAATTTAATTTAATAAAAATATTTAAAGATAAATTTTAATTCAGATTTAATTCAAAATTTAAATAATATAAAATAAAAAATAAAATTTTATTTTAAAATAAATTTAATTTTTTAATGTAATCTTTAAAAAATCAAAAAAATGGATTTTCATTCAGTATAAATAATTTTTATACAACATTTATTCAAAAAATTTAATAAAAATAAATTACACACGAAAAAATATTTTCAAGAAATTTTCATTCAGTAAATTTAAATTAAAAATTCAATTAAAGAATCAATAAATTGAATTTATTTTAAAAAATAAGACTTTATTTCAGATTTAATTAAAAATTTTAACTTAATAAAATTGTAAAATAAAGGAAATATTTAATTTTAATAAAAAATTAAAAAACAATTTAATTTAGAATCAATGTAAAAATTAATTAAAAATAAATTACTCAAAAAATATTTTAATAAAATTTTTATTTAGTAAACTTATAAAAATAATAATAAATAAAATATTTTTCCATTGTTCACCGTTATTTTTTTATTTTTGGTTTTTAGAAAAAAATTCAATTTAAAAAAAACAAAAATACATTTTAATTTAGAATTTAAATTAAATACACGATAATTAAAATTAAAAAATTAATTCTAAAATTTATTCACAAAAAAATATTTTATTAAAATTGTAATTTAGTAAAATTTTAAAATAAGTATAATAATAAATACTTCTCGATATTTTTTTGTATTTCAATTTGATGCCAAAAATGTCCATTTAAAAAAAATCAAAAAAAATCTTTAAATTCAATAAAAATATTAAAAATTAACATTTCCTAATGAAAATTATCATGAAAAAACTTAAAATAAATTTGAACATGAAGAAAATGTAAATAAATGATCTTACGAATTGATTTTATTATTGGAATTCTTTTTGTTCTTTTTGCTTTTCTTTTTCGTTTGGACAATGAGCACTAAATTATTCTTTATAAATAATAAAAAACATCAAACTAAAAATTTACTTTTTCTGTTTAATTTACTCATTATTATCAGTATCAACAAAACAAATAAATTTATTAATTCAAATGAAATACATTGTTTGATACAGTAAAACAAATTGTACTATATTTTGAGTATACCATAAGATTGCGATTGAATTACTGTTACGATTTTCGAAAATTCCAATTTAAGTAAGGAATAAAAATATTTTAATTATTTAATTATTGTAATTATTTAATTTTATTTATAACCCCGGAAACTAGTAGTTATGACAATTTTATTGAGCTAAGTATTAAATGCATTACATTGAATTTCAAAATATTTTCAAGTCTTTCAAAGTGATAAAACACTTTTCAAATTAAAAAAAATGTTCTGGAAGAAAAAATATACGAGTTAGTAAATATTAAAAGCAAGAATTTTGTAAACGTAACATGTCTTTACATTAAAAATAATATCGTACATATTTCAGATACATTATTACAATTATTATATATAGTTGTTAAAGCATTTATTTCAAGCATATTTTGCGTTATTTTAAGATTTTATTTCGATTTGTAAAGTTATATTATCAATAATTTTATATTTTGTTTTATCTTTTATTTATGAGTTTTTTTTAATATGAGTTTTACAAAATTTATTAATATCACAAGCGCATTCACTATTTGAAATCTCTCTTGATCAATATGTTTCTGAGTTCATGCTAATTATTTTCAATAAATGAAAATTAATCATCCATCTGTGTAGGAGAGGCACAATCCGAATCAACATACAACATGCACAATATCAACATACAATTCAAAACATTCCTCACACAGTTATAAAAAATAAAGTTACAGTTATAAAAAATATTATAAAAAATATAGACTCCTCATATATCGAAGTACCACTTGCCAAAAAAAATTTCGATATAACCTTAGTTTGATATATCCATAGCTGTTGTATCTCAGCGGAGGCTTTTTCGGTTTATTCACCAAGAATAGCTGACCACCAACAAATTCCGGAGCACTTCCCCATACGATTGATCCCACCTGTAGTTCCGTCGATGTCATCACAGAATCGCATAAATGATCCATTTGTATCTAATCTATGATAACTGTTACCTTTAACCCGATTTTTGTCACTCTCATTATCGATCGTGGATTTGACAGTCGATTTATTTTGCAGACACACGTTTGGTGCCATCATTTTTAATTAATTCTCTAATATAACATATAAAATATAACATAAAATATATAATATAAAAATATATAACATATAACATAAAATATAACATATAAAATATATAATATAAGAATATATAAGATATAAAATATTCAACTGTACATTACATTGACATTATTAATGCAATTTGTTGACATTATGAATGCAATACGTTGACATGATGGATGCAATAAATTGACATGATAGATACATGAGATATCTCCTTTGATATAGTCATGTTTTGAATGGTTGATATGATAACATAGTATATTATCATAATATAATACATTTATATTAGGATAATATAATTACATAATGTGCATATGTTCGAAAAAGCAATATGTATTGATTTTTTTTCGAGAATCTAAGATCATATTCCACCTATTTACCTATGGGTTACTATACATGTGTTCAGATAGATTTTCGATATTTTGCTTGCTTCGCCTTTTATATCCTATGAACATTCTGCCTCACCTTAAACTATAAAACATAGCATCTCAATAAAGTACTATATATTATTTTTTTCGAGAAAATAAGATCAAATTCCGACTATTTACCTGTGGGTTACTATACATGTGTTCAGACAGATTTTCGATATTTTTCTTGCTTCATCCTCTATACCCTATGGGCATTCTGCGGCACTTTACAATATATTATGTTAAATATATTGAGTATATTGCACTTTGTACAATTGTAAAGTTATTGATTTTGTACACTTATACTAAGCCTAGTCAGACTGCCTAGGCTGCCTAGGCTGCAATTGTGAAGTATTGATTAGCACATGTGCAGTATTGATTTGCACATATGTAGCACATGTGCAGTATTGAATATTGCACTTTTTTGTGTAATTTTGATAGTTTTTACATGTTTTCCTTGATTTTTAAGGTGTTTTTTATGGTTTTTAAGATAACAGTGAGGGCTTCTAAGGTGTATATATAATATACATAATATGCATAGTAATATAATATATAATATAATATATAATATATAAAATAATATAATATAACATAGTATAATATAATATATTAAATAGTATAATATGTAAATAATGTAATATATAATATAATATAATATAATATATAATATAATATATAATATAATAATAATATAATATAAAACATAATATAATATAATATAATAATAATAATATGTATATATATATATATATATATAATATTAAAATGTTACGTATCACGGTAATCATGGTACTTGTGATTATACTTGTATACATTATGAGATTCATGAGGTATTGTTTGATGGTAAGCAACATACATATATCATATGGGTTTCAGATATGTACAAAAAAAATAGATTTTTGAGTACTTTTTTGAGAATTTTAAAATTTTTCGAAAAAATCGATTTATCAGCACTTTTATGAAAATGTTGATGTGGAATCTGAATGTATGTATGTTGGTTACTATTCAAGTGCATGAGCACTTTTTGATATTCTGATTCTTTGTACCTTTAAAATCAATGTGCAATTTGTGCAAATTTGCACATTATGTAATCAATATATGAAAATTTGAATTGCACATTCAAATAGAAAATCAAAATGTGCATCCGACACATGATATCAATTTTTGACACTTGTACTTTTAAAAAATCTTATGTATTGATTTTTACAATTTTACACATATGCAACTTAAAAAGCACTGTGCTAGCACATTAGAAATGTGTGGCAAAATGTGCACTATCGATTAGCACTTTGAAAATATCGATTAGCACCTCTGAGCACTGTGCAGTGATCGATTAGCACTTTTTTCTATGGTCCTTAGTTACGGGGTGACGGTTGCTATGGATACGGGAACCGCTACCATGGTTACAACCGCCTTAGATCACTGTATCCGTTGCTAACGCAAAACGTCCCTTGGTTACCGTTACTATGGTAACTGTGACCTTGGTTACCGTCACCAAGTGAACCGGAACCGTTGCTGCCTAGGCTAGGGTGATCGCGACCGTTGCTAAGGTGATCGTAACCGTCGCTATGGTCATCGCGACCGTTGCTAGGGTACCGATGACCAATCAGAAGTGTTTTTATGTAATCGCGACCGTTGCCATGGTATTCGTGACCGTTGCTAAGGGGATCGCGACCGTTGCCATGGTAAGCGCGCGGTAACTGATTACGTAACCATGGCAACCGCGCGGTAACTAGTTGCGACCCCCCCAGGAGGTCATGTGGGGAGAATGCCCATTTTCCCCCCACCTTTTGTATATTATTGATCCATCAGTAAATACATTACCTTAACGGCAATATCGAATAAAAGGAATAATGATAAATTTAGCGCTACAAAGGTCATGAATGTAGATTCCGACAAGGTTTTAAAGTCAAAAAGATGAAAGAATTTGCATTCAAAAAGAATTTCGAAACTCGATTCTCGAGCCCAACGGAAAAGTTAGAAAAGTCTATTTTTTACTGTGAGAGAATTGATAAAAGCAACATTTGATGAAAGTAAAAGTTCGGACTAGGAAGAAATTCTACTGGAAATCAAGTTCTCCATAAAGGCCACATTATAGGTGACAATCGGAACTAGTTTAGCTGAAATCATTTCAGAAGACTTGTTAGCAGGGGGAATGAGGCGGAAGAAATAGTGAAACGTTTCAAGATGACGTGAATCAGGAAGACATAATGCATTACAGCATTTTAAAATGTAAAAATAAAAAAAGAAAATTGTTTAAATACGAATTTTAAACTTTTGTATTTGTAATAATTTTTGTATGTTTTGACTTCTCTTTGTTTTAGAAAATTAGGGTAAATACCTGTAATGGCATGATAATTATTAAAAAAAATAATAATTATTATTTTATTCAAAAAATTAAAAAATGATTGCAACTTATTTTTAAAAACATAAATACGTCATATTCTATTACAAAGATGACGGGGCGTCTCTCTAATGTATGTGGCATTACACCCATTACATGTAAATTTATATACGAGATCCGAACACAATCCAAATGGGGTTGGAGATTTATTACAAAATATATTTTGGATTTTATACGTTTGTGATATTATTTTTAAATTAAAGGCATTATTTACGCATTTTAAAATTGAACGTTTAAATTGACCAAATACCTCTGAATATGGAATGCTTAAAACGTATTTTAAAGTTGTTGAGTCTTCTTTATCATTTTTAATCTGTTTATTAATTAATTTATCAATTGTTTCTTTCGTTAATTTCTCAACAATTGATTTTTCGTATATAAATTTACATGTAATTGGTGTAATGCCACATACATTGGAGAGACGCCCCGTCATCTTTGTAAGAGTATCGAAGAACATGGTCGGAATATAGGTGGGAGTAATATTACAGAACATAGAAAGGGTTGTAAGTCGAATGAAAACATAAACATAAATGATTTTAGAATTCTGTGTTCTTATTTTAAAAACTATTGGGAGAGGGTGGCCTGTGAAGCACTTTATATCAGATTTTAAGATCCTAAGATTAAGGTGCAAACGGGTCTCTCGAAAACCCTATTGAGTGTGTTTAGATGACATAATAAACCACTCATGACATAATCACTGCTTGTCTATATAAGCAGATTTAAAATTCTTTTTTCTTGAAGACCTGACGATGACGGTTATACCGTCGAAATTAATTGTCCTGAAAAATAAATATTATTATTCTTTTTAAATAATTAAAAAATCATGTGATTAGATTTTTTGAAAATACAGGTTTTTAAAATTAGTTATTTTCTCTTTTTGCAGTTGATTACAAACTATCCGAACAATTTCAAATTGGAAAATAATTCTGGAGTGCGTGGAGAAATTCAGTGGCAAGTCCTTGTAGGAGTTATGGAAAGATATTTGCTATAGCTGCGGAGAAGCAGCAAGTAAAGGACGTAACATTATTATTCCTATTTGTTTTTAGTGGATCGGCGTTGAATATCTATATGAATTTGTCGGATATTCAACAGAGAAATTTGCAGGAAGTGTTTCGAGCAATGGATGCGGCTTTTGGAATAACTCGACAGGATGCATATCGAACAATAAAGAATATTCAATCAACGGATTTTAATACGATTGATGAATACGCGGCTGAGGTTTCAAAATTGGCGAAGAAAGTGGGCAGTTTAGAAATCGCAGCATTTTTGGCTGGATTACCGGTTGAAATAGTTCATCGTTGGGACGAAATGGTGGAAATCAGTCGAAACTATTTCAATATTATCAAAAGTTTAATTAATGCATCTCTGGTGAGTGTGTCCAAGACGACGAAAATATGTAATTTTAGAGGAAGGGGTGATAGCTTCGACAATGTGGATTCGAATAAAAGGCGTTATAAATTGGAAAATCTAGATTTGGATAAGAAGGACGAGGATCCTTTCAAAAGCGCTCCATTTGTGAATAATGTTATTTGCTTCAGGTGTGGAAAAAAGAGTCACATTGCCAAATACTACCAAAAGGGAAATGATATCGAGAAACCGCCAGCGCCAGTGGCTTCTCGGGGGACTAAAGATGCTTCCGGTGATCAGGGGTGTTGTTAATGGAAAGTTTGTGTCGAGTAGTAGTTTGAATAAAGCTGACGAATTAACGAGAGTACCAAAGATATTATAGAAAAATATTTATTGTACATCTACGGATGTTGAAATGACAAAATTGAAGCAGCTTCATGAAAGATTTAGGAGCAAGAAGAATGAAATTTCTTTGTGAAAGTGAAAAAAAATCAGGTATCCGATAAAGATATTACTAATTTAATTTCAGGATGTCATCAGTGTCAGTCGATAGATCCGGCACCAGTGAAATGGGAAAAGGGAAGTGTGAGGAATATTTGAATGTTTGATGTTTTGTGTTTGAATGTGTATGTTGATTTGGAAATTTGTCTCTCCTACCCTGATGGATGATTAATATTTTAATTCTTATTATCTAAAAATATGTAATGTTTAAATTTATTTTTAATTTCATATAATTTTAAAATTTTAAAAGAAGTTAATTAATTTTTATAATATTTAATAAATAAATCAAATTAATATTTTTTAAATAATTAATTATCATTTTAATTATTATCCAATAAGTTTTGAGTGAATATTTTATTTAAATATTTATTTCCCCATTTTCTAAAAAAGTAATGAGAATTAAAACCATTAATCAATTTCGCTTTGAATGCAAATGCACGAAAGTTTTGACAAAGATTGTCTTGAGGACAATCAAAATTGTTGTTTAAATAAAAATATAAAAAATCAAATTAGTGTTCTTAATAGGAAGGTTGTCAGTTAAACAAAATTGGTATCGATTGGCAATCGATGTAACAAAATATAATGGTAATAAATACTCCAGTTTAATCGATTGTGGGTCATCGAGATTCGCGATCTGGAAAGAAATCCGAGATGGGAGTGCGAATTCAATTACATCAGTGATTAGCTTGATATTCTTCGAACGAGGCGCGCCCAGAGAAATTTTAGTAAATAAGTATACAACATTTTATTCAAAGGAGTTTATCGAGTTAATGGAATGGTGGAGAGTAGAGGTGATTTATCGTGCTAGTAATAAGCCGAGTGGTAACGGAAGAAGTTATCATATTGCTAATACTTAATGGAAAGCGGTGGGACACAGTTTCCTAGACATAACAGCGATTTACGATCTAGGAAAACAGAGTGTGAAAATAAGGTTTCTAAAAGTAATTTAATTAATAGTGATTCAGATTCGGAATAAAGTTGAGAGATTCAAGATAAACGAGTGCGAAGAGACCAAAGTATTTGGAAGACTATATCGTGGATGAAGATTCGTTAGATGACGAATCTGGTGGGGATGTAATGGCATGATAATTATTAAAAAAATAATTATTATTATTTTGTTTATATAATTTGAAAATCATGTGATTAAATTTTTTGAAAATATATGTTTTTAAAATTTGTTATTTTCTCTTTTTGCAGTTGATTACAAGACCTAACCTAATAAACAATAAAGAAACTATCAACTTAAAAAACATTTTCCTTCATTTTACCTATGAAAATAAGTACAAAAATAGTAAGTCAAAATATTTTATCATTTACACAAATAAATATCTACATTAAAGTAGTAAAACCCTTTCAATCAGTGTCTTCCTCATTCTCATCGTCCATCTTCACTGATTTATCGGTCAGTAACACATAATCGCGAGTGGAAAATCCGAATTTAAGTACGTCTTGCTCCTGCAACTCGTAATATCGCTGAGGTTCGATCTTTTCTCCATTGATAAAGGTTCCATTTGTCGATTTTAAATCGATCAAATACGGTCTGACGATGTCTTCAATATTTCTGAACTGGATAACGGCGTGTTGTTTGCTGATACTCGGATGAGCCATCGGAATTTCACAAACTTCTCTGTGTTTGCCAATTAAATATCCGCTTTGTCGATGCAAATATATCGTCGGCAAAGATTGATCACCTTTGAATGAAAACAACATCCATTTTTGTGTAGCAACAGCGGCTTCTTCTGGTTCGTTGTAGATTATTTTGACACCTTTATACATGTTGGTTTCTTCGGCCAAAAGACCGGTGAGTCGAAAATTGACGAATTCTTTTTTTACGGGATCTCTAGGTTTGTTGTATTTTGTTTCATGACGATCCGGTGAATGGTCGTATCGATTTTGCGAATTAGCTTTTGATCTTCTGTCTTTGTAACACATTTAAAAATATTTATTTTTAATTATTATCCATTTTAAAACAAAATAATAAATAATTTTCTTAACAGCTGAAAAATATATTATTAACTCTTTCAAAATATATAATTTAAAAAAATATTTAGAAATTAAATTTTATTAATAATTAATAAGATATAACCAATCTTAAATTTTATTTTTTAATTTTAATTTTTTACCGTTTTTATAATGTAATTCAATTTTTAAAAATTATATATTTAATTCTTTTATATTTAAAATATTTTAATTATTTAAAATTATTCTGTTTGAAAAAGTTATTAAATTAATAAAATTTTAATTATCTTGATAAAAAAAATTTAAATTTTTATTTTGATTTGAATTTAATCTTGATTTTAATTTTGACTAAATTTTCAAAGTTAATAAAGTTTATAAAATATAAATGTTTTTTCTGTTTTATAATTATTAGCTGATGATGATTTAAAAAATTGTTTCGGTTAATTCTTCAACGATATATTAGTTTACTTTAAATGTTATATTTTAATTAAAATCATAATCATTAAAACTATAAATAAATATTTAGATTATTTTTTTTATTCAATTGAAACATGAAATTAATAATAAAAAATATAAATTGATAAGAAAATATATTAAAGTGACTTTTGTTTCGAAATTTACATTAATATTTTTGCTACTTTGAAATTTAACAATGAAAATATTAAAAAAAGTTAAATACTTAAAAATAAATACACTTAAAATCAGTTAAATTTAAAAAATATTTCCAAATAGTGTGATACAAATTATTTATTATTTTCGTTACACTATTTTTAACATTTTAAATATTCTGAAAGTATTATACATTTTTTAAAAAATATAGAAAAAAAATTATAAAAATATGTAAAATAACAAACAATTTAATAAAAAATTTATAAACATCAAATGTATACAAATTTTTAAAAATTTTCAAAATTAAATATATCTGAATTTAATAAAAAGCAATTGTATCTGAGGCACAAAAATAGTCACATTAAATGTGGATTATACTATCAAAAAATGTGACAAAAGTCTTTTTTATAAAAAGAATCAAGAGTCACAAAAATTTCTAGTCACACTATTCAGCAATACCATTTAATTTAATTATTATTAAAATTATGTTTAAAATATATTTAAATTGCACTGGATTATTTTATAAAACACTTTTTTTCCATTATTACGATTAAGGAACGAAATTTCATAAAATGTATATATTATTATTTTATTCAGAAACCAGTTCTCCATCATATGACAGCAACTTTGGTTAAAACTTATTTACAAAACAAGTTCAAAATTAATAAATTTATAAAGCAATATGAATGTTTAAAAATTTTAATTATTGTTAAATTTACTTAAATTAATAATCCATAAATTTTATTTATAATCCAAAATAAACAATTAAACAGCTTTTTAAAATCAATTAAAAAATTTTGACCCGAGTTCTTTAATATTCGGTAAATAAAAATATATAAATTATTATCTTTAAAATATTCAACCTTTTTGTTCTAAAACAATGTCCAAGTTCAATTTTTTATTCAATTTTTAACTAATTTTTATGTCCTCCTACAGGATTCTGTAAACGGTCACTTCTCTAATTTTAATTGTGAATTTAAAACTATTTTATTTTTGTAAATATAATTTTTCAAATAAATATTTACTATGGCCAACTTTTGAAATGTAAAACAATAATTTAAAAAATGAATTTAGAAAATAATGATACATATTTATTACAACAGTTTAAAGCCTATTAGGGATATTAAATGTAAAGATCTTTTGTGATGTATTCCGGTGAATTATCCGCCATCTTCAGTCACAATGAGCACTATTTTATATAACTATTATATACTAACTAATAAAATTTCAACTAAGAGATAGAAAAATATGTTTTGTCATTAATTGATTTAATTTTTATTGCCTCACAAAAATTAAAAAAATTTCTGCACTATATTATAAAATCTTTTATTTTCATATTTAATTTTAAATTTCCTTTATATCAAATAATATTGCTACTATTTGTTAGGGTTCCGAAAAAATACATGTGAACACTTGATAAAATTTTATATAGGAATTTTTTTAAATAATTCTTTTAATAAAATTATTAATTTCAAACAAAATAATATTTAGTTTAATAAAACTTGGAATTAAAAACTATAAGTATTTGTTTTACTTCATCAAAAATTATAAATATTTTACTCTTTGTTTTATCTCATCAATTTTCAAGGTTGAGGAAAATTACTATATAAAAACATCAAATTCAGTTTTAGTTTGCCCAAAAATATTTGCAAGAAATTAACCAAGAAGAAGTCGTTTTAAAAAGTAACGTAAACTTATTTTATTCTATTTTTACTTTATTCTTTTTTAAATATCAAACCATAAGTACCCCGTATGGGAGAAGAAGTTTTGTTTTAAAATCTTTGAGTTCCTAATCAAATCATCGTTCGACTTTGGAGATTTGCAGTTTTTACTGTAATCTGTTAACTCGTACGAAATATTGATCGCATTTGTATTCTGTCATCCAAAATTGCATTATTATTATTATTTGTGACTTGTTGATATTTGTTATTTGAAATAAAGTTTGATAAAAGAATTTGTGTTCATTATTCATATATTTATGTTGGAAGACCTTTCTGAATAATTGGAGTCAGATCAAAAGATAAAAGATTATTGATTGAGAATTATTGATTAAAGAATAAAGAAAAGAGATTTACGATTAAAGATAAAGATTTAAGATTTGTGTTTTAAAAAGTGAATAATTGAATTAAAGATAATTTTTAATTAAAACTCAACATATTTAACAATAGTCTGTCTTCCTAAATCCATTTACCTAGATGATGAGACACCTCTCAACTATGTATAAGAAAATCGGTAAACTAAATTAGTACATAAACTCAAAGGAACTAAAGATTAATTTTTAAAACTATATTAGAACATAAACTCAAAGGAATTAAAGATTAATTTTTAAAAATATTTCTAATTTTTTAAGATGTGAACATAATTTTTAAATTCAAAGATTTAAAAAATTAAATAAATTTTAATTAATCTAATGGGATTTTCAATTATAATAATTAAAATTTTCGCTAAATTTGAACAATTTTCAATAATAATCCAACCATCCAAAACAATCGAGTATCCTTTATACATAATACATTTTTACTTAAAATCTTGTAAGAAAAGATTTTTTCACACACTAAAAAACTGTTAACTATATATATTATAATACTTTAATATGATTAGTTATAAGTTATAACTGATAAAAAAATGTGAACTAAGTCAAAAAATGTCAAAATTTTTTTCTATTTAAAATTATTTGAAATGTAATATTAATAGGAGGGCTTTGAGAAAAAATGGATAAATTTTTTTTAGGCCAATAAAGTCAAAATGTTTATGATAAAGTCAAAAAAAGTCAAAATTTTATGATGAAGTCAAATTATGAATTATAATTACTTGTGTCAATAAAATGTCAAAAAAATTTTTTTTATTTAAAATTAATTGAAATGTAATTTAAATAGGAGTGCTTTGAGAAGAAATGGATAAACAAATTTTTTTAGGTCAATAAAATCAAAAAAATCAAAATTTTATTATGAAGTCAAATTATAATTGATTTCGTAGGTTATTAAATCAAATATAAATTGAATTCATCATAAATTTATTGAATTTCAAATCTTCTATTTAAATCTAATATTTAAAATTTGCTTAAATATTTATTTTAAAGTAGTCACATTTTTAAATTTCGGAGTAATGTATTTTTTCATTAGTTATTTTAAAGATAATTTATTTCTGTTAATCAATTGAAATGGAAGCTAGTCAAAGCACAATTGAGGCAGCATTAAGAATGCTTACAGATTTCAATTTTGGAGAAGCTGAGTGCAAAATTAAAGATTATGTGGAAGCAAGACTTCAAAAAAAATGATATTTTAGCAATAAAAAATTTGTCAACTAATCTCAATTTATGGTCTTTTAATTAAATTTCAACCCACTTCAGCTAGTGTTGAACGCAGTTTCTTAATACTTAATTCTATATTACAGAAAGGAAGAAATTTTAATGATAATAATATTGAAAAATATGTTGTAATTTCTTTTATGTTATAATTGTTTGTTTTGTATATTTTTAAAAATGCTCTAATTTTTTATTATCTTTAATCAATTTTAAAACAAAATTACATTCTTTTGGTAAAAACTGAGAGAAAGTGACTTTATGTTGATATAATAGTTTTTTTCTTTTATAAAAATAAAAAGTTTTTTGGTCAAAATAAGTCAAATTTTCTATTTTTTTAAGTTGAAAAATGTCAAATTTTTAGGTCAAAATTTTGATCACCTTACTTATAAGTAATAATTATTCTTTATCTGGGCTCTTAATTAATTAAATATTTCTCTCTCTGAGCTCGAAAATGACTATAATACTACTTCATGACTTAATTAAAATCAAACATTTATTGTAGACATTTGAAATATTAATTCTGAAAATAAATGATCTTCTTAAGATTTAACAGTTGATGAAAAACCCTACTAAAAATATCATTCAACTAAAACCTTTGTTTTATTCTCTCTCACAACGTCTCTTTATAAATCTTAATATCGTTAAATATTCGACCCTTTTAATTATATTTGTATCGAAATTTTTATTGTACACTTTTGTATCATTAAATTTTATTAACTCGAGACCCTCAAAGATTTTTTTTCATTTTTTGGGGGTCCGAAGAGACATCATAAGCGGAAAGGTGACAACCTCGTAGGAGGCCTATTGGGTGGCTGTAAGGGCTTTTTAGTCGGTATGGATCCTCTGAAGAACATACTGTTCAATACCATTGAAAGAGGTGGGAGGCCCAAATATGTTGGTCTTCGTATATTAAAAAATAAGTCTGCAAATCTTACTTTAACCTAACACGAGGGACCTATTGAACATTATGTGAAGCCATATCTGTGAACATCGTTTTAGTGTACTATTGAAAACTTTTTCAAAAATCAAAGTTGATTGAGCGGAAATTAATAGATTGACTAAAAAATATATAAAAAAATAAAATCATTAAATTGGAATTTCGCTTTCTTTTATTGCATTTTGAGTTAATAGATTTCATTTATCGATTAAGAGTTTTGTCTCAAATATTCGATCAATAAATTTTGAGGTAGTTGACAATTCGTAAAAATAAATGCACAAATAAATTTCATTAAAATTTGAATCGAACAATGAAATTCTGTGTGTGTTTAGTTTAATGATATGTTTGTTTTGTGTTGATGTGTGTGTATCTGATTAGACGAATTAACATATATGATTGGATGTATGTGTGTTTCATTTTTGAATGTGATTGGACGATGTGTGTATTATGGGTTTATGACGAATTGTTTGTTTCGTCAAAATTAGCAATTAAAGTAAAAATATGTGTTTAATCCTTTGGTTAAATGATTCAAAATTTCATCATAAAACTTTGTTCGTTGATTTGATCTCAGAATTTGAATATGAACGGTCTTATCATTCAAAACCACAATTAGTAAATAAAAATATATTATTAAAAATCTCCGTTGTCAAACCCAGCAAATGTTCCAAACGATAGCTACACTTTCGATATGTCATTAAAACAACAACAGTTGATGTACGGTTTCCGCAACAGCTGATATTGTTGGGGTTTCGAAAAATACATCTGAACACTTGATAAAATTTTATGTAGAAAAAATTTAAAATAATTCTTTTGGTAAAATTATTAATTTCAAACAAAATAATATTTAGTTTAACAAAATTTGGAATTTAAAATTAAAAATATTTTAGTCTTTATTTTATTTTATCAATTTTCAAAGCTGATGAAAATTACTATATGAACAGCAGAAAATTTAGTTTAGTTTGCCCAAAAAATTCTCTCAACAAAACAAAACCAAGGAAGCAAGTAAAGTTATTATCAAGAATTATTTTTATTTATTATTCCTTTAAAATATACTTCTTTTTAAAAAAAACCATAAGTATCCCGTATGGGAGAACAAGGTTTTTAAGTTTTTGATCAAATCATCGTTCGTTTTGGAGATTCACAGTTTTTACTGTAATCTGTTAACTCGCACGAAATATTGATTTGTGTTTGTGTTCTGTCATCAAGAATTGAATTATAATTATTTTTGTTATTTGAATAAAGTTTCATAAAAGAATTTGTGTTCATTGTCTATATATTTATGTTGGAAGTCCTTTCTGATTAATTGGAGTCAGATTAAAGATTAAATATTTGTGTTTGAAACGTAAATATTTAAATTAAAGATGTTTAATACCCAACAATATCACTTAAAATAAACTACAGAGTGCCCAGTAGAAAACCAAAAGATTTTATGAAACCAAAGTGTATTTAATTAAACAAGTGAAAATAAATAATGAAACATATCATGTGTTATATAATTATAGGACAGAAATATCAACCAATCAGAGGCAGTCAATCACACTATCATGTGCTTAATTAAATAAATAAAATCCCTTGGTTTTCTACTGCCACCCTGAATTAAAAATTCCTTTAGAAATATTTTAAAATAAACTATAAGAAATTATTTTGTAAGCAAAATATTCAAATATAAGAATGGTCAACCTAATAAATTTATTATTGATAAAGATAATACAGTCGAATAATATCAACATAAAAATACATATAATCTGAACGAAACTCTCCAAAATTATCCAAATAATATCCCGATTTGAAATGTTAAGATGCTTTGCCGTTATTGGAGCCACAAAGTTGTTGTTCAACGGGAATCGTCAAGTCTATTTTCTGACATACTGTGCTACTAAAAAGTCCACATCCTCGCAAACCCTCGATGAAAACTGAAGGTTTTGGAACTGAGGTGTAATTGTCACGCTTCGTTTGAGAATATTGTTCTCTATAATATCCTTATATAATATCTTCACATGAAATATAATTTTAAAATAAAGAAAACATTGAGAAATCAATGAGGACTTATAAAAACCCAGTTGTATGAACCCAGCTTTTACCAAACTCAAAATGTAAGTCTATCCATTCAGAATACTTCTATTTTTTTGTGATTGACAGAAACTCTTTTTGTCTCCGCGAAACTGTCCAAATTTCATGCAAATTCATCAATTAACAAAATAACCTCTTTGATCCAATGTTCTTTTAAAATTTTATATTTTAAAATAACAATTATCTTTTACCAAACTCGTTAGCATCATTAAGAAAATTAAAATTTATTGTAAGAATTATAATACATTTTAATTGTATGACAACCCTCTGATTGAAGAAATTGTGATGTCTTACACGGATACAGTATTCTAGATTCACTTTTTTATAAAACTTTTTGAAAAAGTTTTTTGAAAGATGATTCGCAAATGATAAAACTGATTTTCAAATTTGTAACTATCTCATTATATATATGGTCGAAAAATAATGGCGGTTTTGGGACACAAAACTTCAAAGACGTGCAAATTCACAGAAACAAAAGTTTATTAATCAAAGTATGAACCGTTGGCATCAATACATTTTTGCCAACGAGAAACAAGTTGTTTTATTCCATCAGCATAAAATGCATCGGTTCTCGAAGCGACGANTTCTTGGAAGGCATTTTGAGCATCATTTTGGTTTTTGAAAAGTTTTTCACGTAGGAAGTTGTACAAATGCCTGAAAAAGTAGAAGTCCGTTGGCGAGAGGTCTGGTGAATATGGTGGATGAAGCAGAGTTTCATAGCCCAACTCATTAAGCTTTTCAAGAGTCACTCTTGAAATATAAGGTCTAGCGTTATCATGAAGAAGGATGGAACTTTTTCGATTGACCAATACCGGACAAAGGGTTTTCAATTTTTTATGCATTTCATCAATTTCATGACAGTGATTGTTTCTCCGCTGTGATTGTTTCACCTGGATTCAAGAAACTATAGTGGATGATTCCAGCATCACACCACCAAACTGTCACCATAACCTTACGGGGTGTTAGTTTCGGTTTTGGAAAGTGTTT
>MQRK01220286.1:0-13280 GCA_001938485.1 Girardia tigrina
AGTGTCAACAATCGTGGTAGCATCAATCTGACATTAGTCAGCATAGCAACCTTATGTATCACAACAAATAAAAACTGATCGTATTATCTATCTGTTGTATACAATTATTAAATAAAAAAATATTTTTCTAACTTTCTAAAATGTCTATCTACGAAAGAATGTGGGATTTGTTAAATAAATACAAATTTGTGGTGGATCCACAACTCTCAACATATGTGACTTGTCTTCTTTGTGAAAATCTTCTTCTGGACGCCTGTCAAGGTCCATGTGGATGTAGCTACTGTAGAAAATGCATTGAAAAATATTTAGAAGAAGGAAATAAAACTTGCCCAGGAGATAACAGTGAGTGTAATAAAAGAGAGATTACTTCGGTAGATATAATCAACAACGATAACAGTGCCAATAATAGAGTGGCCAAAGTTCAAGTAAAATGTCCATTGGATGTTTGTAATTTTAGGGACAAAATGATCGACATGTGCGAACATGTACCAAATTGTGTAAAAAAACAGGTAATTTTTGAATTAGTCGTTCCACTGAATTTTAATAATAAAATATTAACTTTGGTCTCAAAATAATTTTTAAAACATTGTCTTGTATTCATCATTACTTAATTTTAATTAATTAAAAATAAATTGTAAATTCAAACTAACATTTATTGACGTATAATCGTTTTAAAATAGGGAACAACGATCAAACATCATCTCAATAACCATTTATTATATCACTAAAATTCACGGCATGCCTCGCACTTAACGGAATGTCATCAGGTGGGTCGTCAATTGAGAGGACAAATTATAAACATTCAAACACAGAAAATTGTCAGAATTTGGTGTATTGGTTTAATGGATAAATGATAATAATGAAAAAGAAACACATAGAAAGAGAACGGATAAAAGACTGTACTGTATTGTATACAGTCATAATATAGTATACAGACATATCATAAATCTTTACATTTTTGACTAGTACGTTTACATGGTGTCGATTACAAAATCATCATTTTTGCATTTATATACTGGTGAATTTAATTATTAATTAGTGACCTGAAGATGACGGTTGATATATCGAAATATATTTTTTATGGATTTTCCATACCTCGATAAGACTTCAAACACAGAACTTCAACGTACCAAGACATTGAATAAAAAGTTAACCACAATATATTGGATTTCTGGAGAGTACTTCTCATTGACGTATATTGTCTTGTGGACAAACTATAACAGCGACTAAATACAGTTACATTCTGAATCTCCTGAAGGTTGTCATACTAAAAAATCCCTGGCTCCCTATGCCTCCACGATAACGCAAGGCCCCACACTGCTGCTATGAAAAGGTGAAACTGAAGAAATATGGTTCTATCTGCTATCACATCCCCCATACTCCCACGACCTTGCATCATTATATTTTTATCTATTCTCCCCAAAAAAAGCGCCACTTAGAGGAATAAGTTACATATGTACAGGGAACACTCAGGCGAATATCGAACGTTGAATTGTTAACATGAAGTCAGTCTTTTCTGTCGATAGTTTCAAGAAATTTTCTGGTCAATGGGAACGATGTGTAGCACATTGTGATAGCTATTTTGAGCACTTGCAAGACAATAAATAATAAATATTGAATGTTATTTAATGTTTTGCCTTTACTCGGCAGACTTATCAGATAATCCTATAATAGTCGATATAATAGTTAATATAAAAGTCGAAGAATATTTCCTTATTTAAAACTTGGACATTTTGCCCTGGTGTTGTTAAAATACCCTTCGTCCATAAAATGTCCTCCCAATTGAGATTTTTTCAAACAAAAATCGATTTTGTAAATTGATACACAAGGCAATAATATCATTTAAAATATTCAACAATAGTTTTAAAATTTTAAATATTTTTATCTAAAAAATGAATAAACAGCCCTGAATTTCAATGGATATCGCAATCTGGCCGACCAAGTCGTCAAAGCGTAATAGCATATCGCCATCAAATACGATTTCATATTTAATGAATTACCAACTTTCTCAAATTTACTTATAATTGTAAATTAATCTATAAAGTTAAAAATTAGATCTCAAACTTATCCTTCTATTTTACAAGATCCTATAATTTGCATATAAAATTTTTTTTCTCTATGGGCAAACGGACCCATTCTGTACGTTTTGCATTCGTCTTCAGTATGATTGTCTCATCAACTTCGGACCCATATTTTCACAAGGGTTCTTTACGTACTCATGGGATCCCGTGGAACCAATGACCTCATATGTGCCTTTGAGATATTGTTTCCACCAACCACTCCGACAATCCTCTGAAAATCACACGCACTGATACACATGACTCATTTTTGAGTCACCAGAGTTGTACATATATTTTAAAGCGGAATCCCCCTAGAACCACTAACGATATTAGCCTTTGAGTTAACTTTTCCGCATTGATACCCCATACAACGTGTAACTTTGACTAGTCGACTCTACCATGTATCGATTCCACTAGGCCACTCCATCGGTCGGTATCGCAATGAACCGATTGCACAAACTTTCCTATGTGACTATATGTGAGAAAACGAAAGTGTTTTCTCACTTTTGGTTGTGCGCCACATACACTTACTGTCAACTACTTTAAACTTTTTGATTAGTTAATTATAAACATAATATGAATGTAAGCTTTAAATTGGATGAGATTTTTTTTTGAAAAAAAGTATCTGTCAAAATATATTTTTTATATACAACATATTTTGACAGATCAATCGTCGTAATCAGGTCAATGTCTAATTATTTAATTCATCTAATTATATAATTCATTGTCATGTGAAGCACTGTCATTATGTCGCATTCGCCTAAAATCAATGTTGAAACGGCAGTCTCAACTAGAGGGTCATTTTCCGTGTTGTTTTTCAATCCTGGGATTCGGGAATATTAATCATAAAATCTTGGGAATTCTAAAAGTTTCCAAAAAGTTATGTTATATGGCTTCATTAGATTTATTTGAAATAAAGTTTACTAGAAAACAAGCTTATAAGTTAAATAATACTTCATTTCATTGCACACATACATATGTAGTTTATAATTAGAATGAAAAAATATATCTAACAGAACGTAAAATAATCCATAACGAAAATAAAATAAAATTTATTGATTAATAACAGTCAAAAAAACTTATTTAATAAAAAACTAACTAAATAAATGCATCGCATTCGTAATTACATTTTATTTTTTTTAATAAAAAACTTTTTAAAAATCACAGAACATTTAAGGATTTGTCTGTCAAACCAACTCTGTTTTTTGTATAAAAATTTGAAGAGTTTCGAAAAACGCGCTCGCTTTCATTTGTTACTTTTGAATTAAAATCAAGTTTTTTTAATGACCGTTGTTTTACTTGCATTTAAGGATACATGATGTATCGCAACAGCTAACTTTTCATTTAAATTAGTGTATTTTTTAGGGCTTTCTTCAAGTACAAGAATATTCTCAGCCTCACTCTCAGTCTCAGGTTCAGTTTCAGTAAATATTGTATTCATTAACTCCTTACAAAATGTTGTTATTTTTATATTGGTTGAGATGGGCAATTCAGGTGTAATTTCAACATCCTTATTTTGTAGATATTTCATTAAAGATACCAAGTCTGTTTCTTCTGTCAAACATTTTTGCTGCTATTACTGATAAAAACTCTAGATAATTCAGTATTTATTTCTTTCAATTCAGCAAAAAGAAATTTAAAAATTGCATCAGCAGTTAATAAATTTGCGTTTCTTTGGCCAAGCGTTTTCACAAAAAAATTTATGGGGTTTCAAGTGGCCGACAATTTACGAAGCTGCGGTAAAATATCATCAACGCGATAATTCGAATAATTTATCATTTATTAATCATTTAAGCAAATTTTTTACTTTATTTAAAAAATGGCAATAATTAGAATAATAAAAATCCTGATTCCGGGGAAAATACAAAATATTTTCCCGGGAATCGGGATTTTGAAAAGTTTTTAAATAGTCTCAACCAGCTCATTGAAAATTATTGAATAGCATGATTTCATGCAATCGATTGGATAATCGTCATTTTAGTATTTATATACAGGTGAATTAAAAATTAGTCAGTGAACTGAAAATGACGGTTGATCCATCGAAATATGCTGTTTGTAAAAATATGTTACTGAATGGATGACTTGTTTTTCTAATAAATATATATTTCAATATTTAATTTTTACTTTTATCTTAACATGGGATTATTTGAAAACATTTTCAGGCTAAATATTACATTTTTTGTTGCTTCGTAATTATCGCAAAATACGATAAAAAAGAAACTATCGATTTTCTTTGCATCTTAAAATCTTGGATTCGAATTGCTTTCACGTACATTACAAATCTATTTCCTTAGTCTATATCAAATCTCGCCGACTAAAAGTATCATTCCAAGACAATTTTCCACAGTTCCGGTCCTCATCACTGTGATGAATAGTTTCGAATGGTGTTTGTTGTATATTGCGCTTGGTATGCTGCTTTTAGACTTGTGTTTTTCCCAACCAAATGGAAGATTGATATTTTGAATGTTTTGAACCGTCGATTATTCGGACATTTTGAAATAATAACTTGAAAATCAAATTAATATAATTTAATAAATATGTAATAATATTTTAATCAAAATATTTAAAATCTATATGAAAGTAATTTAAAATATTTTAAAAGGGGACTATAACTTAAAGATTTATTTAATCATAAATAATATATTTAAAATGAATTAAAAATATTTTTGAAAATAATTTAAAATTATTTTATTATGGAATTGTATTTTGAATTTGGTCGAATAATTATATGTTCAGAAATAGAATAAAAATTTTATCAATCAAGAACGATGTCTAACTACGAAAGTTTTGTGGAAAATTGTCCTGGAGGCAGTATTTATTTACACGGTTCCCTTATAGCTCAATATACCTATTATAAATATTCGGGTACAACATGCCGCTCCACTTCTTCGAAGGGTAACTAAACTTAATCCTCTTTTCATGCAATTTTTTGTAAACGTTTTTGAATTAAAATTTCTTAAAAATAACTGTATACTCTTCTTATTTGTTTGTTTTAGGCAAAAATGGAAGAATTACGCAAAGAAATCAACGATCTAAAACATAAAAATGTCGAACTTTCTGTAAAAATGGACGAATCGAAAGATAGTTGCGAAAAGCAAATATTCCAGTTAAGACAATTCGTGGAGGATTCCATTAGAAAGCTCAAACAAGAAATCAACAAACACAGAGAGAGTGATGAAAGAAGAGATGTAAGAAGTGGCTTCTTTCGACCTAACTTTCAGCATTCTATTTTTACAGAGGAAAATACTCGAACTTGAAAACCAGCTGATGGAACTCCTTAACCGACCGATTATTGAACCAAAAGTAGAACCCGCGGCGAAAAAGCTTGATGTGAATTTTGTTTGGGAGGTTGAAAAAATTTCTCGAGTTCGGAAAAACGGAGTAGTGATATGGAGTGAACTATTCTATTCGATCAACCAGGAATACCTGATGAGGTTATGGCTTCATCCAAATGGATCTGTCCACGGAACTAGTCCTCATATGAGCATCCAGTTTTGTATATGCGACGATAATGATAACCCGATGTTAAAATGGCCGATAAAGTGTCACATAACGATTTCCATTAAAAATAAGGACAAACAAGAAATTCCTGCAAGATCTGTATCCAAAAGTTGTCTGTTTGAAAAATCCTTGTTTCCACAATTTAGTTCAGAATATTTTCATTATAATTATTCGGATCGTGATGTTATGGCAATTGTACAACATAAAACTTTAATGGTCGAATGTGAGGCTGAAATTAGATGCTGACCAAGTTTGGTACATAACTTCAGTCGATGCGAGACAATAATAACTTGAGAACATCATAAAAGCTAAAATATTAGAAATATAAAAAGTGTTCCGAGATGTTCCACGTTTTCCGCACAATTTTTTAACGTTAAGGTAAAGTATTTGTCGACCGTAGTGACATACGACACTGTCTTTTATTACAATAATTGATCGTTAATGTCTTTGAATCTTTTGAACATTTAGATGGTGCTAACCCTTTACTTACAGAATTTTTTAGGAAGTATCTTTTGAATTAACCCTACAATGCGCAATTTTTTTAATTATCAAAGTATTTACAAACCAGTATTACAAACTGAACTGTCATTTTTGTTGACAAAATATATTGTATCTATGACTTTATGGGCAGTTATCATTCCATAGACAATGTTTTTGTTTCACAGTATGTAAACACTCAAAGAATATCACGTGATTAAAAGATATTGAGGTAAAATATGGTTGATTCAAATATGAATCACGGCGCATTGTAGGGTTAATGTAATTTGATACTTAAAATGATAAAATAATAAATTGAAACATTAAAAGTGAAGTCTAGTGTACAAAATCATGAGGCACTCCATCACACAGATCAACATCGCAATCTCTAGATATGAAGCTTCCATAGGGTTCCTTTGCTTGGGTAGTCGGGAATCTCTCTTCAACAAAATGACTTGATGTTTGTTGTGTTGCGCTCATATTATTTTATGATTATTGTAAATTAAGAAACTATTTTTTGTTTAAATTGGTACTTTTTGTGTTTTTTCCCAAATGTAAATTAATATTGATTCCGGATTATTGATTATTATTAATTATTATTGATTATTAGAAGAGACCATCAAGAGAAGGAAGCTGAAATTCTACGGACATCAAATAAGAAAACAAGCACTAGCAAAGGTTATGATTGAGGGAAGAATGCAAGAAAGACCAAAGAGGCAATGGATGGATGATTTAAAAGAATGGAGTGGATTGAGTATGGAATGTCTGAGAAAAGAAGCTACAAATAGAGAGATGTGGCGAAGGCTTGTTTATAATTGGGTGCACCCACAACCCAACGGCTAAGGTCAAAAAGAAGAAGAAGAAATTATTATCAGATTTAATTTATTATAATCCTGTCTCTCGAACGTAACAATGATGTCAGAATGGGATCGTGCCGAAGCATACAAAAGTGGCTTATCATCAAACAGCGTTTGAAATAACCGAACCGACGAAACCACTCATTTTTCTGTGACCCTTTAAGAAACCGAAGATAAAAATTATCATATCAGATCCACGATGAGAATTCCAACAACGAAAACGTCAGCAATCACATTGTGAGAAACCAGGCTTGGTTGGTACTTCTCCGATCACCAGCGCTATATGGCACAATGGACCGATTCAATCAATCTGATGGACGCAAAATTTACAAACGCAGAGACCTGACAATATCTCACGATCCTTGATTAACACTCAATTCCAACATAATCTGATGAATCCGAGATCCTCCGTCAAGAGTACAAATATTGCCCAGACATCCGCTATTTATTTATGCGACATTTCAGATGCTGATAGAAGAAACGTTGGAAATTTTGACTATTGCTGCTTCCAAAAACGACCAGAAGGAGTAATACAAAAGATAGTTTCAACCCAGTGCAGTTGCAGTTCGTGTGAATTGAGTACCGAAATGTTACTTAAGTCAACATTAAAAATAAGACCGGCCAAAGTCTGACTGTTGATTACTGAGTGAAAAAAGACACAATTGCCGAGTGCTCAGACAGAAAATATGTTGTAGATGATCACTTTCATTGATTATTCTTTTATCCCTCGTTTTCCGTTTATCACTACGATTGCGGATTACGCCATATTTACTCCATATTTGTCCAAAATCAATTTTATGTAATTATTATTGAACTTTATTACATCATTTTCTTTTTTCTCCTCAATTTTCCTAGGCGTATATTTATCCTTTCCTCTTTCTCCACGATTGGACCTTTCATGAATTTTTAACGATAATCAAAACCCCAAAAGACGAAAGTTTAATTAATAAGTTTCTAATAAACCTTTTTTTGGTGATTGAATGAGGTTATCTTTTACGCAGCAAGATGCACAATCAATATATAAATCCAAGAACATTTATCAGTTTAAATTAACCACATAAGACTTAAATAGATCGGATAATACACGGTTTTCTATTTGTAGATCTTGGTTAGATGAAACAGGCCTAATACCTCAACTTCATCAGGTATTTAATCCGCTTTCTCTTTTACCAACTGACTTCTGTGCTAAGATAACCGATGTTTCCAAATTTTTAGCACAGTCAACGCATACGGTGATTTAATCGAATCTGCATTTTAACAGAATGATCCACATCAACAGGATCTTTTTCTACGTTACATGAAAATCAATATTATCGGCGCTTCAATACCATCGGAGTCTCTTCCAAACGCTAAACTAGAATTCTTTAAATATACCCTTAACGGAAAATAATGACCTTCTAAAATGGCTTTGTATTTTGAGTTTACCATATCAGTTGCAACTTCTTCATTCGGAATTACCTCCTTAGATTTGACTTAAAGAAATTTCTGCAATTATTGTTCAATGAATGGACCTTGTAAGGCAATAATAAACATATCAATCAATTACATCTTCCATTTCTTCCCCTCAAGAAGGAATGCAACAATTAAAAAAGAACACAGATTCTCCTGGGTTGTATGTCTAAAAGTATCTATTATACACTAATGTATAATGGATACTCTTAACTAGATTAATCCGTAGTTTGATTGGAATATGAAGCGAGTTCTTTACTCAATCAAACCACTGGACCGACACTGATTTAACTTATAAAATTTAGAAAAGATTACCCGAGAATTATAAATCGAAAATAACAAACTGACTTCAAATTATTGTAATTTTGTATTAATATAACGAATTACAATAACAAAATTAAGATATAGAAGAGGTTGAACGGTCAATATATATTTAACCAAATCAATAGGCTAAAATTAGTGAGATACCGGCCACCGGATCGAACAGTGGCAGCCGACATCCCTTTATTGTGCGGCCAGATTCTGCGCGACGAGGATTATCGGACAGTGCAATCGGTTGTGCAGTATTAACAACATCACAATTTGAATGTAAACATTTATTGACAACACAAACAGATTCTTCACAACAATTCTCAGTAAGCATCTTTCTTTGATTGATATATTTTTTGTTTCTGTATTCAAATCTAAAAAAACAATGAATCGGAAATTTTTAATATTAACTTTTAATTTCTCATAATTTTATTNGATAAAAAGGCATTATGTAATTTTTTAAATAAACATTAATTTTTAAAATATATTAAATTTAATAAGTTAAAATCGTTTACTAAAAATATTATTAAAATTCATAATTATAAAACTTTAACTAATTAGTACTTAAAATTAATATCATTAAATTAATTTCATTAGATTCAAATAATCAATCAATAAACATATCAATCCAATCTGAGTAGGAGAGTCACAAATCTAAATAGCATACAAACAACAAACTTACAACATTCCAAAATTTCCCTCACACACGGAAAGAGAGAAAAAGCGATCGTAACAAAACAGTTTATATATAAAACATTACATCTGATTTAAATCTGTTCAACTCAATTTATTTTCTGTTGGACGATTCAAACAATTGTCCTTTTTGAAATAGTTTTTTAAGGTTTTTTATTGTTTAATTTTTCGAGTACCACACTTAGGAAATGATTTATCAAGTACAATAATAGATACCTAACTGTCGCATGAATTCTGACAATGGAGAAGGTAAACAGACACAAATTACCGAGCCAAAATCTATCGACAGATGGGATGGCCAACTGTTTATCGAAATTGGCTAATTAACTAGTGTCTTTGGTTCGGCAATTAGTGAATATAGGAATCAATCTCCTTCGGCTATCAGCGATTATAGGGATCAGATTAATATTCTTCTTCAAAGTCCGACACTAATTTTTAGCTGAGAATATTATAGTCATAATAAATAGAAAAGCCTTACATCCGTTTTCTTCTTGATAGTGCACTATGCCACTTAAATAGGACACTCTATACATAAGAGTTAAAAAACTAACCATATAAAGACTAACTGACCAATGAAATTCAACCATATTTTCAATTTGATATAACATTTTCATTTTAAAATGGCATTAATATATGAAAAATAAATATGCATGCAAAAACACATATACAAATCAAAAACACATATAAACAAACCACAAACACACCAAAAAATTCGAAGACACTAATATATATATATACACAATATTTTTTCGTTTTAATAGGGCAATTTAAAATTAAAATTAACAAAAAAAATAATTTTTTAATTATTATTTTCCAAATTGAAATAAAAATACGGAAATTTATTACTCGGAAACCGAAATAAAGATGAAACACGAGAAGAAAGGAAATTTGGTTTGTAAAAAATCGTCATTTAACATTTTTAATGCAGAATAAACCAAATCAAACAATATATAGCAAATATTTATTAAATTTTATTTAGTAATAACAGAGATGTGTTTCTCTCTACAAAACATCAAAATGTGATCTTTTCTTTTACGAAGTTCATTGGTATTTATCTAAACGCAACTTGTCGATATTGGGCACCCACAACACAAAACCCTAAAGTCTCTCAAGCGAGTCGAAGTAAGGAAATTCCAATATGATTATGTAGTGATTAATGGGATGCGGTTTCGATGCAGCTAAATCCGAGTCGATACTATCGGACTTGTTTATGTAGTCCGTGTTTTGATGCATTCGTCGTCGTAAACATCTGAAATCTCGGAATCTAAATTGTACTTCCAACAGCAGTCCAGTTCGCGTGTACGCTTTCTTCAGAAAGAACAATGGAGAACGCTTTTGCTTCATTCTATTCGCATGTTTTCCATTTATATAATCACAGTTTTAATTCCATATCGATAATTAATAATAGAAATAATTGTTGATAATTTCATTACAACAATAAATTAAAATTTAAGTATGCATTAATACATATTTCTATATATAAGGCCCTTAACAAATGTCAAAATGCCATATTAAAAAGAAAACAGGTGTATTTTTGCTATCGATTTTTTTTGAATTTTTAAATTCATATAACGATAGCAATATAATTTATATTATCGGATTTGGTGAAGATAGGGTGGAAAAATTCTTTATCAATTTCCAAGGTTGGTTGTGATATTTTTTTAACTTATTATTTCTTTCTTTTTTTGTTTACCCAGTTCTATTGATCTTGACACAATTTATTATTTAACCTTTTTGAATAAAAAAATAAACATAAAAATAAAAATAATACCATATTAACGCTCACCCAGATAGAACAACACAAGCATAAAAACCATTCTGTCTGCTGAGGGATATCACTTAAATCATTAATCAACATACCCCCATCGATATCAGTCATCGGTTTTTCAACTAATATTTCCTCCAGCTCAAATTCAAAATTAACACCGACTTGTTATTATCACAAAAAATTTGGAAATTCTGCTGATTATTGTAATTTTGATTGCAATCTTTTTAATCGGAATTACAAACCCAACCTTTGCGTTTATCACATAACTGCCTTTAGGTATTTGACGTAAAATGTGACAAAAGACGTGAATGCAGTAAAGGAAAATGGAATACAAAACAGCTCCAGGAGCGACCGAGATTCAGTTATAGGGAACATCAGTAGATGCGGACAAAACCGAATTTGGTTTAGCGAAACCAAATATTGTAAGAGGTTCAAATCAAATCAAAAGAAGACCCTTTAGATGTCAATGGGAATAATTGGAATAAATCTTTAAGGTTACCTTGTTTCAAATATATAATTGTCTTTCTAGCTTCTTTATTTCTACGAGAATTTGCTGACTTGTCAGTCTCGCCATACACTATACAGATATTTTTATTAAATGTTATTTACTATATAATAATTTCTATTTCCATTTTACAAAAAGAATGTGGATGAAGGAAATTCATCTGTTAATTTTTTTGTTTAAAATAATGAAAATAATTAGAAACCTTTTAAATTTTAATAAAATAAAACGTATGTAATTGCAAAGAACAAAAGGAATGAGACAATCGTAAAATAAATAAAATAATAAGATGTATTAACAACAAGTTTCCCATTGTTCCTTCTCACACATCCAATTGGGATTTGATATTTTGTATAAAGTTTAAGTGCCAAAAGAGAATTTAACATTTTAGTTCGAGTAAGTTTGATGGCTTGTTTCCTGAAGATGAGTTTCTTTTATATTATATATATAATGTATCAATTTATTCTCTCCGAAAGTGGTAACATCCAATTGCTTTCGAAGAATAGACCGACGTGGCAATCTTCAATAGATTACGGAAGTGACAGTAAATATGGATATGATGGAATCTATTCCCAATCACATCCGAATTGTATTCATACACAAAATGGCATTAAAGAATTTTGGACAGTTGATCTTGGGATGGATTATATGATCAGTTATATTGTAATATATAACCGAGAAGATTGTTGCAGTGAAAGAATTGTGAATAGTTCAATTAGTTTGTACCCCAGTGGAACGTCAACCCCATATGTTTGTGGGACCATCACTACAGTTCAAAGTATTTACAATATCAGCTGTGACCGAGCGATCGGGAGGAATGTCACAGTTTCTCAATCCAATAATTTCCTTCATTTCTGCGAACTCGACTGTTACGCAGGTAAACTTTAATAGTTTAAATGAACATATTATATTTTTACTATAAACATTCATATTTCGTCTAAAGAAAGTCATTAGGATATCAATAGAGTAATATAATATGGTATAAATAAATGTACAAATATGAAAATATAATTTAAGCCACATCATTACATTGGTGATTTATTTATTTTTACAAAAAGAATTTTTAACAAATTGTTCCAATTATTTCCACAAAGTAAATTTTACTCTGAATTAACTCAAGAACCGTTTGTAGATCGCAACTTAGTCAAGTATATATCTTTAATTGCCACAGGTTTCAAAATTCGTACGGAGAAACGTTCAGGTACACTAGATCTCTTTAAGTTAGAATCCGTTGGTATACGCTGTATCTGATTAAAAAGTTTACCTGATATAGAGCCTATTTTTTAATACTCTATGTATCCCTGGGGCTACGTAGCAATCCGCATTGTAGGGAAGGCTACATAGAAGTGCTAGTAGTAATGCAACACCTGAGCAATAGAAAAGTGCCATAAACAATTATTAGATTGCTGAACGTCTCAAATGACAAGTTGACTGTAGGCCTTTCATAATAATTAAGCAAAAAATGGTTCACGGAAAACTCGATTACACACAATCCCTCGCATTAATACTAACAGAAGAATAAAACCTAATTTTATAATATAATATTAGGGTGGTCAAAAATTTCTAATAATGTACAATAGAAAAAAAACATTTTGTTCGGAATACACTAATACACTTGCATAATATTTTAATACTAATATATTATATATATATATATATATATA
>MQRK01220290.1:451-13897 GCA_001938485.1 Girardia tigrina
GTTCATTGGAGTCGTGGTCGCCATATTAAGGATATTAACAGACGAAGTCGTATTACAAGATTTATTACGACTAAAATGATCTGTAATCAGCGTCTGGGGCATGACTTGTTTCTTCAATTGTTTTTTCAAAAATTTGCCAAAATCTGCAAAGATTAAAACAATTGTATTTTTAATTAATTGTTAAATAACAATTAATTTATTATACAATTAGTAATATAATTTTTTAAATTCGACAATAATTGAATTCAATTGTCTAGGGAGAGATGCCATGCTTCAAACACCAACCAGTCTCAAACATACTATAAAACTCATTCAACAATCACTCAACATAATTCAAACATCATTCCAATATCCCTCACAAATGTCATTATGTACAAAACATTCATTACTATCTTACACCACCGTCATTAAGTTCATTCGGTTCCCTTGAGGTTCGAACTGGTACAATCGACGCAAGTAATCCGCCTGACTCTTGATCCAATGTAAGGTAATGATAAGAAAAATCGTCATTGATAATATAATCATGCCGAACACAAAATAAGCAATTGATACTGAATCCAAGTAAAAAGTTTTGAATCGAAAAGTGGTTTGGACCTGTTTTGTTTTATTATCTAAATTAATAAATGTATGATTAGATAATGAATAATTATGATCAATATCCCTTATGATTTCATTAATATTTTCAGTTTTGATCTCTTGTTGCTCCACTAAAATAAGTGTTCATTTTGAGTTAATTTTATCCAACATATAGTAATTGATTTTTATATAGTATTCCTCATCTTCTTCTAGGTTAGAAATGGTAATCTTTTTGGTATAATGATTGAGTTCAGCTGTTCTTGTTATTCCCATGAAGATACAATAGATTATAACTTTTTCATTTTCTTTTGAATTTCTTGAAAAATGTATATTATTGCCATTTAGTTTAATTGTTACTATAAAAAACGATAAAATATCCACCAATTAACCTGATTGGTATCGAATATTTTGTCCTTTTTTATATTAAAAAAAATCTAAACAAGTTAAACTGATGAATATCCCGATCAATTAACTTGTGTTTATAGTGATAGAAATAAAAAATAGTAACTTTAAATAATAATTCTTTAATGAAAATATAACTCACAACTGTATCAGTAAAAATTCTTCAACGTTAGTTAAATAATGTCAGCGAAATAAAGTAATTAGGGTAGATCACGTAATATTTTTTATTTCCAAAAACCAATATTGAGACGGATAATATGAGCAAGAAAATTAAAGCAATCCACTTAATTTGTTTTGGTAAATTTTCGTTAATATAATTATTAATTGTGATCGATATTATTTGAATTTTAAATGACATTTGAATTTTTTTATTATATTGTCAAGGCAATGTAATGCTTTCTGCTTTTCTTGTTGATTTTGTTTAGTTGTAAGTGAAGCTCATCATCGAACGAACGAAGACAAAAGTCTTTTTCCTTTCCGAAAACTTTCTTCATCTATTGATCTTCTGATTTACATTGGTCTTCTGATTTTCCTCTCTAATGACACGAGTAAAAAAAATAAAATAACAAACAACGACACAGACGACGAAACACAAGTAAATAAAAATCGACAATTCGCATACAATAACAAAGAATAAAAAAACAAAAAAAATAATATATGATCACACACAAAAAAAACAATCCACTCTACTAAATGAGGTGTCGGGTTATTACAGTTACTTTATTTGTTTCGTTTATTATATGGATTTCATATGTTTTTTCATGTATTGGCATCCAAATATTTCGAGAATAAGTTAAATTATTATATAGATATGCTTCAAGATAAGTTATTGATATTGTATAAGTGTTAGTAAATTATTAAATCAATTAGTAAATCATCAATAATAATGAAGGGTTTTTGACTAGATAAGGTGACCGTAGAATCTCTTGAATTTACAATATATTTAACTAATAACCTGGTATGTTCAATTGGTTTACATCTCACTACAATACTTCTCCATGTGGGTTCTAAAATAACATTTTCTTTCTGTGGCTGAGTCCACACTATCATTTGATAAATGGTATTGGGTTTATTATTATTTCCGAAATAATCATTCCAATATTGAATTTGGAACTCATAAGATTGATTGCTGTTAAGATTTCTTATTACTGTTGTTTTTACCTCTGAGTTCACCACTTTAGTCTGAATTTCACTTTGACGGGAAAAAGATAGTTCATATTTTTCTGTTTCGGAACATAAACATTCAAAAGTTATTAAGTTCGAAGAAGATTGAATTTTTAATTGATTAGAAGTTTTCATCTCTGTTTTTGCTGGTTGAAGATTGATATAGAAGGCATTTGATAATGGCAACGAGATCCACAAGATCCACGGAATGATTGAAAAAATGTTAACCCGACCAATTTTATTCACTACTTTTACTTTTGACTCGTTACTGTTTTTCTTTTTATTTGACCTTAAGTTATATCTAGGTTCTTCGTCTTTTTGAACTTTTTTACAACGATTAATGTTACGGAAACGAGCTAATGAGTCAAAGATCGTCACTAGCTCGTCTACGCAATCTCGTTTTGTACGATAAATTAAATAAAAAGAATATAAATAATTAAATAAAAATTATAATTGGATGAATAAACGGTATAACAACGTGAGGTAAAGTTAAACACAGAGGTCAATTGATCACGAAGGAATAACGTACGTAGTTTATGGATTAATAATAAAAAAATAAATCACTCGATTAGAAACCTGAGATGCAATCAAATATGTTTCTGTTCGGGGGATAAATCGGAATTGAAAATCGTTGATTGGGTTTGAAATACAGCTTGGAATAGAACTGTTTCGGTATGGAGAAAATGTTCCCGTATTCGAATTTGTCAGGTGAATAAGTCGATTCACTGACCTTATCTCAAACACGGGTATTTGATTTATCGATGATAATTATGAAAACGCCGAAAAAAAGCGTCAAACGTTGCTTTCTTGAAAGTTTGGCGAATTAACTTGACGTTGTTCAAATTAATATTTTCAATATTCTCGATCAATTTTTTTATCGATCGTTTTTTATCTTTAATATTGCTATAGGCAATATTCATAATTAATTATGATAATTTGCCTTCCAAAAAAAAACTAAAAAGAATTTCAAATGAATTTACAAATAAATATTTATAATTTCATCATACGAAATTAGATCACAAATTATTCTTATATGAAAAAAAATATCAACACAAAAAAATTGATTAAATTAAAAAAAACTGATAAAAGGTGCAATATAAAAACGGTGAATGTCAGTCTTTGAATTATAAAACCCTTTCTTTGATAAATCAAAAAAGTAGACATTTGAAGGAATATACACGCTTCGCTGTTGTATTTATATATAATCAAATCTAAATATCACTTTAGGTAACACACACTGACGCGCGCATTAGAGGACACAAGTACATACTCATGCACACACTCTCACACTGCCGAGGAACACAAGTGATCAAATATTCGTCATCAGTAGTAATAAACAAAGGAACAAAAGTTTTCTGAACAGAGGACACTACTGATCCAAAATTCACAATAGTGTAAAGAAGAAAATCAAAGTCCACAACAATTAATATGAACTTTTTTATTATATACTGATTGTAGCTTCACGTTAGTGCCTGTTGTACCACAAACTCTAAACGGTCTTTTATAAGGTCTTTGTAATTTTAGCGACAAACCTTCCTTTGGTTCTGGTTTGTGCAAATAAACTAAATCACCAATCTTTAAATCATGTTCTTTTGCTTTCTTATCGTATACTTCTTTATATGATTCTTGCTCATATTTAATATTTAAACCGGCTCTTTTCCAGGCTTCCTGCATTCTCTCGTACATGATTGTTTTATAATCAGGGGTTACCCATATATTGCGATATAAGTGGTTTGTAATTTAAATCAATCGGCATATTATTCTCTCTTAAGTACATTAAATAGAAAGGTGTCTTGGCAGTGCTTTCATTTACTGCATTGTTATAAGCAAAACAACATGATTTTAAATGTTCATCCTAATCATCTTGATTGCTACTAGTATAAGAAGCCAATAGATTCAAAAGTGTACCATTAAATCGTTCAACTAAACCATTTGTTTGTGGATGATAAGCTGTTGTATTTAACTTTTCAATTCCAAAAATTTCTGCGGTCTCTTTCATCATTTCACTCAAAAAATTTACTCCTTGATCTGTTAATAGTTTTCTTGGAGCTACATATTTAAAGATAATCTCTTCCACAAATATTTTTACTATCGTATTAGTTTTCTGATCAGGAATAGGAAACACTTCTGACCACTTTGATAGATAATCATAAAAAGCTAAAATGTATTTATTTCCATTTTTGGTTTCTGGTAATGTTCCTACAACGTCCATCGATACAAATTCCATTGGAGCTGACGGAACTGGCATCGGCCTTAATGGTACTTTAAATTTATTTCCAGTATTTTTTCTTGTTAAACAGATTTTACAACTTTGACACCATTGTTTGACATCTTCTTCAATTGTTGGCCAATAATATTTTTGTTTTAATCGTGAGAGAGTTTTTCTGGTAGATAAATGACCTCCTAATGTACCATCATGATAGTGTAATAGTAATGTTTGTCGATGATTCTTTGATATTACTAATAATTCATTCTTTCCATCATAATATTTGAGTACGTCTTGATATACAAAATACTTTTTTCCTTGCTCGATTAGATATTTTAAATGTTTCATTTTCGATATAGGTGTTGCACGATTTTTAATGTCTGAATACTTTCGTCTAAATCGTGATCTGTTTTAAACTTTTCAAAGTCAGTTAATTCTGGAAATGGGCTAATTACATTGTCTTTTATTTGTATACTGGTTTCAATACTATTGTTTGGTTCATTTAACTTTGATAGCGCCTCTGCGTTAGCATTGGCTTTACCTGTACGATAACGGATTTGAATATTGTATTCTTGAAGTTTCAGTGCCCATCGAATTAATTTGCTGGCGGAGTCTCTGTGACTCATTAGCCACTGAAGAGGGCTATGATCTGTGTAAAGAATGATTTCTTTTCCATAGATGTACTGTCGAAACTCAGTAACTGCAAAAATATTTGCTAAGGCTTCTTTTTCAATTGTGGCATACCTTTTCTCATGAGGTTTTAAGGTTCGACTCGCATACACAATTACATGACCTTTTTCTCCATCTTTTTGTTGACCTAAGACTGCGCCAAGTACATAACACTTACATCAGTCATCAATATAAAAGGTTTTGAGATATCCGGACAACGTAAAATTGGTTCATTAATTAACTTTTGTTTTAATGTTTCAAAAGCAATTTTTTGATCATTATTCCAAATAAATTTAGTATTTTTTCTTAATAACATATTAAGAGGATTTGCAATATAAGCAAAATTTTTTATAAATCGTCTGTAATATCCAGCAAGTCCCAAAAACTGTTGAAGTTCTTTAATATTCTTTGGTGGTGGAAATTCTTTCACTTTTTTTAATATTATCATAACTGGGTGTTAATTGTTTTTTTGATATACGATGTCCAACATGTACTACTTGTGTTCTTCCAAAACTACATTTTGTTGGTTTAATTTTTAATCCAGCCATTGCTAATCTTTTCAATACAAGTTCGACATCTATTTCATGTTCTTCATAAGTTTCTGAGAAAATAATAATATTGTCAATATAGACTATAACATGATGAATGTCCATTAAGCTAAAATCCATCCATCTTTGAAAAAATGCCGGTGCTCCGGTTAGACCAAAAGGTAGAACATTAAACTCATATAATCCCTTGCCACCTGTAAATAAAGTTTTCATTTTATCTGCTTCTTTTATTCCAAACTGCCAATATCCACAATGTAAGTCAATTGTCGTAAAGATTTCAGAATTTCCCATTTTATCATACATTGTATTAATTAATGGTAAAGGATAAGTGTCTTTTTTCGTCGCTGTATTTAATTTTCTATAATCTACACAAAATCTTTGTGATCCATCTTTCTTTTTCACCAGCACAATAGGTGACGCCCATGGTGAGAAACTGGGTCGAATAATATCAAATTTTAACATTCCTTTAATTTGTTTTTGAGTTTCTTCCTGTAATGCATATGTGATTTTGTAAGGCCTTGCTTGATCGGAGTTTCATCCAACAATGTTATTTCATATTCAATAATATGCGTTCTTCCTAAATCATATTTATGTTTTGCGAATACTTTATCATATTTTCTAAGTACCGCAGTGAACCTAGCTCTCTGACTTTCCGTTAAATTTGGACTTAATACTACCGGTGGATCATATCTTTTTACACCCGGAGGAATACTTTTTGGAACTTTTACTTCCTGTACTAAAGATATAGTTCCAATTCTCATTTTTGGTTGTATGATTTTTGGTTTTACATCAAAATTGGCGAACCTGACTGGTATCGATTTTTGTGAGACTGATACTATTTCGCTACACATTTGAACATCATTTTTCTTCATAAACTCCTCATTCGGTTGAAAAAGTAGATCTCCTTTGATGTGACTGACTACATCTGCATGATATACTACTTCTGTTTGATAAGGAATTTCTAAATTTTCACTGATAAACACATCAGTTACTCTATGCAAGATTTTTTCATCAGGTATAGATACCAAGTTTCCACTTTTTAAATCTAAAGAAACACCTTCTATCTGTTACAAAACATCCATACCAAGCAGTAAAGATTCTGGGCAACTTTTTGAAATTAGTACGTTTGTCATAATATTCTTGCCACCAATTTTTATTGACGTTTGAACAGTTCCTTCAATCGCTAGATAATGGCCTGTAACTGATTGTAATCTTTCAATACAAGGTGCAAGATTTAATTTTTCAGAAGCCAGAAGCATCTTTTCATCGACAATTGTGACTGCTGAATCAATATCAACTAAAGCTGTAATATATTTATCATTTAATAAAACAGTTATTGTTAATCTTTTACCGAATTTATTTCTCACAGCCAAAACATAATTACTTGTTAAACTTCATTAATTCCTTATTTCAACTTCTCTTTTTTGTTTTTCCTCTGAATTTAGAGTTTCCCGATTTGGATCGACAGGTTTCATTTACTTAAGTTCTAGGAATGGATAGTAATTCGGTAATGGTCGAAAACTTGACAGATTGAGTGGTGCACTTGAATTTAACATTTCTTGATTCTTTATCATTTGTAGCTGATTCTCGTAATCTTTCCACTCGCTTTTAGGTATTGCTGGTGTCGATAAATTACTATTACTTACAGTTTCATTTCCAGTTTCACTTTTTCTTCCATCACTTGTTACACTTGGATCACTGTTGGAACTATATGAAACAGATTCAAATTGTACTTTTTTATTTCCTTTTCTAGACTTTTTACGACGTTTATTAATTTTCATTTCTGATTTTAATGTATTTATTTCATTATGATGATGGTGAATTATAAAAAATTTTGCTATCATAGGAATGCTTCCGATTATTAATTTCCATGAAAATCCTAAGATTGTATATAATCTATATGTTGATAAAATTTGAGAAATAACAACTTTGGATATCGTAAAAATTACATAAATTCCAATTAAACCAGTACAAGCTTGACCAAAAATATAAATTTTCCCCATATTCTTTTCATCGTATTCATAGTGGCTCTTTGATAATGGTCTATACTCAAAAAATTATCATAGTTTACTTTTCCAAATCTACAAATCTTAGTTCGCCTTTATAGCTAACTGGAAGTTCATTTGTACACTCATTATGTTTTATTATTTGAACTGATATTTCTTTACATTTATAACTATACAATGCTTCGCCCATAATTCGTCAAAGTACACCTTTTTCATCGACTAATATTGGAGCGACTAGATTAGGATTTGTTACTACTAAAGCGATTCGATTTTGTAATATTTCTCGATTCAATTTACAATCATTTATTATTGTGACGAAGGTGCATAAGATTAAATGGTGTTTCGCCTGTTGCAGGATGAACGACATTATTGTAAGCATATACACAGGAAGATAAATGAACGTCCCAATCAGTTTGACCACTGTTGGCATAAGAAGAAATCATATTTAATAAAGTACCGTTAAATCTTTCTACGAGACCATCCGTTTGAGGATGATAAGGACTGGTATTTAGTTTAGTTATTCCAAAAATTTCGGTAACACTCTTGAAAAATCCATAAAATTTGAGCCGTGATCCTTTAGTAATTTCATCGGAGTTCCATAACGAAAAATTATTTCTTCAACAAAACTTTGAGCTACTGTTTCTGTTTTTTGTTTAGGCATTGGGTTTGCAATAGCCCATTTCATTAAATAATCGCAAAAGATTAGAATATATTTATTTCCTTTGACTGTTTCTGGTAATGCACCGACAATGTCCATTGCACATAATTCCATAGGTGCTAAAGGTACAGGCATTGATTTCAACGGAACTTTAATTCTTTTATCAATGTTCTTTCTGGTTAAACAAACTTGACAAGTATTACACCACTTCTTCACATCTTGTTCCATCGTTTCCAATAATATTTTTGTTTTAATCGAGACAATGTTTTTCTTGGAGATAGATGACCACTTAAAGCTCCGTCGTGATTATGAAGCATTAATATTTGTTGATGATTCTTTGGAATGACTAATAGTTCATTTTGACCATCAAAATATTTTAATATACTGTTGGGGTTTCGAGAGATGCATATGAGCACTTTTGACAAAATTTTATGAAGAAAAAAATTTAAAATAATTCTTTTGGTAGAATTATTAATTTCAAACAAAATAATATTTAGTTTAACAAAATTTGGAATTGAAAATTAAAAATATTTTAGTCTTTGTTTTATTTGATCAATTTTCAAGGCTGATGAAAACCACTATATAAACAGCAGCAAATTTAGTTTAGTTTGCCCAAAAAATTCTCTTAACAATAAAAAACAAAAGCAAAGGAGTCAAGTAAATTTATTATAAAAATTTATTTTTATTTATTATTTTTTTATAAAACCAAAATTATCCCGTATGGGAGAAAAGGGTTTTTATTAAAAACTTAAACTATCGTTCGTTTTGAAGATTCAAAGTTTTTACTGTAATCTGTTAACTCGTACGAAATATTGATTTGTGTTTGTGTTCTGTCATCAAGAATTGAATTATTATTATTATTTTTGACGTGTTAATTTTTGTTATTTGAAATAAAGTTTCATAAAAGAATTTGTCTTCATTGTTTATATATTTATGTTGGAAGTCCTTACTGATTAATTGGAGTCAGATTAAAGATTAAAGAATTGTGTTTTTAAAAAAGTAAATATTTAAGATTAAAGATTTGAATACCCAACAATACCTTTGTGAACGAAATATTTTTTGCCTTCATTAATTAATTGTTTTAATTGACTCATATTTTTAATTTGAGGGGCATCTTTTATGATCTTTTTAACATTTTCATCTTTTAATTGATCTCTCTGAAAAATTTCACCATCAGCGACGTCTCTCATTGCTGATATTACAGTATTTGGAAGTATTTCTTCTTTATTTAACTCATCTTGTTGATCCATTGTCGATAAGGTATCGGCATTTGCATTTACCTTTCCAGTTCTGTAACGAATTTGAATATTATATTCTTGTAATTTCAATGCCCAACTTATTACTCGCTGAATCTCTATGGTTCATTAGCCATTGAAGTGGACTATGATCAGTATATAGAATAATTTCATTACCATAAAGGTATTGTCTAAAAGTTTCTAATCCATAGACGATTGCTAAAGCCTCTTTTTCGATTGTAGCTGTGAGGAATATTGGGTGTTTAATTGTTTTTTGTAGTGTTTGCATGTTTAAATGTTGTGTGTTGATTTGGGATTGCGCCTCTGGTAATCAGATGGATGATCAATATTTTAATTCTTATAATCTGAAACTAATTTATTTAGATTTAGATTTAATATTCAAATTTTTAATTTTTATTATTGTAACTTTTAAATAATTGTATTGATTTTATTTTTGTAAATTTTTAAATAATTAAAATCAAATTAATGTTTAAAAATGACTATAAAAATATTTTATCTTAGCAAATAAAATTTAAATAAAATATTTTTAAATAAAATAATCTTCTCAAGTATAGTTCAGATAATAATAAGAGATATTGAAAACTGAATGATGGACTTAAGTGAAAGCAATACTATTGATCATCATAAAGATGATTAGAAATGTGAATGTAATAAATGTTCTGTCAAATGTGTGAGTTCTCTTAACAGTAGTATATCTCTTTTCATGTGGTTTTAATGATCGACTTGAATATGCTATAACGTGGTCCTTTTCTCATTCGGATTGTTGTCCAAGCACTGCTCCAATTGCATACCCGCTTGCATCAGTCCCGCTTGCTAGCACAATTAATAAAATAAAATAGATTTTTTTAATTGTTATTTTTTTTGTATTTAGTTAATTAATTGCATTTTCAATGTTCCGCTACACTTTGATTGTTTTTTATTAATTTTTTTTATTATAATTAATTGAGTGTGATAAATTTTCTTTTTTTCTTTTTTGATCACTACAATATTTATAATATATTTCAATTATTTTTCGATTACAATTTTTTAGTAACTACAATTTTTTTTGAATAATTTTATTTTTATTACTTTTAATTTTTCCATTTTTTTGTTTTGCTTACATTCTATATAAAGTGTATCCATAGAATTTAGAAACCTATTTTTGAAAGACTTTTACTCAATCAATTGTTTCCAAACTTTGCAAATTTACTCATTTTCGATGACAATAAATGACAATGTTAAAATTTGGTAAAACTAGGAAATCAAAAATGTTTCGACAAAAAAACGTTTTACGATTATCCGAAAATGTTTAAAATGCGCCAAATTCAAATTTTTATTAATTTACATTTTATGGATTATTTTTATTATTTAATTTATTAATCCTCATAAATTGGGTCCATTTTTATATTTATAGCGTAAAAATTTTATATAGTTAAATGGTCCAAAAATGTGTGGTTACGACATGTGTATGCATGTACCTGCTAGTAAATTAGTGTGTATCGTGGTACAAAATATTTTTCCATAATAATTATATTCTTAAATGGACCTTTATAATGTTATGTTGCATTTCAGTCCAGTATTTCATTATTTTAAAATAATTTGATTGGCTGATTTGTTACATAATTGACTTACAGTGTTCATTTTATATTATTAAATGGATTTGATTGTATAAACTGTTATTATTGAATCAAACATTTTGCTGAAACAAAATAGGTTTATTTGACTTTAGTCGACAAAAAAAGTAAATATCAATAGTAATTGTTATTTAATGCGATTGTTATTTGTTTAGGTCTAATGCGGTTCTTGTAATGATATAACTTCCGATTTTATATATTTCACCGAAAATGTTTAAATATTTAAATTTGAATTAGATATAGCGGTAATGACTGATGATAATATAAATATAAACTGATAATATAAACGATGACTGAATATATATTTTTATTGATATATTAATTTCTCCCGTATTACCGTTTTTTTATTTCATTCAAACAACATATATTTTTTTATATAAAAACAAATGTACAAAAACTTTACATGTTTTCTACAAAATAACAACAGTAATAAAAATAAACATTTTTTTAATAAACAAATTCATTTAACATTAATAAAAATAAACATATCCGAATCTAAAAATACATGAGTATCTTTTGAACAACCCAACAGTAATTAAGGCAATCCTCAAATGAGTTCTCTCTTCATTATTTCAATCAATAAAAAATTAATAAACACAATTATAATTTAATGAAACATTTTACAAAGCAAACAAAACAGATTTATCGAAATTCAATCGATTATGAAGTGAAAATTAATCGTATATTTGAATCTCTTCAATGATGTTTCCTCGAATGAGTCCTCTCTTTCTCTTTCTTGTGTTTCTTCTTCAACTTCTTCTCGGCCTTCATTTTGTCCAACTTTCTCAATATCCTCTTCGGCGACAGTGCACTTAAGTCGCCCAATTTCTTCTCGATCTTTTTCCGGTCCTTCTCGGACAGAGACTTGACGATCCGCTTCTGCTTGCACAGCAGCCGGTAGTGTTCGACCGTGGGCTGGTCGAACATCGGACAGATCTTGTCCGAGTTAACGTGTCCCCACTGGTGGCAGCGCAGACATTGCACGTTCCTCACCTCGATCCCGAACGGCTGGTCGTTGATGTCCATAGAGCCCTTGCAGTAGTCCTCGCGGGGCGCGCTGTAATTCCGCTGCCACTCGAATTTCTTCTCACCGACTTCTTCTTTTTTCTCGACAATTGTCGGCTGCTCGTACATCCAGCTGAGACCCATAATCGCACGTTTGTCACCCATTGCGATTCTTTTTGTCTGTAAATTCTGTTCGGCTTCTCGAGCCGCCAATAATTCCGATTCTTTTTTCTTTTTGAAATCGTCTTTTTGTTCGGCCATCCATTTCCGTTTGATATTTTCTCTACTTGTTGGATGGAAGAATTTCTTCGACATAAAATTATAGAATCCCTTACTCATTTTTGTGGAGTTTTTGTTAGTTTTTAATAGATTTCGAATTTGAAAATTTTTCACCAAAAATAATTAAATTTGAATTTTAAAACAAATTAATTTTGTTTATAAAATTTTCATATTTTATTTGTGTGAAAGTTTTTACTGTTTTTCGTTTTGTAAATGTAAATAATAATTTATATATTTTTTTATTAAAAAAAATTATGAATTACATAAATCAGGAAATATTATATGTATGAAATTTTTCAGAAAAAAGTATTTACATTTAATTTAATTTGTCAATTAAAGATGAACCATGATTAAATTTTTATTTCATTTTTAAATAAATTACATTTTTGGGTGTGATTTATTTATTGCAAAAAAATATTTAATTGGTTTTTAAACACAAATTTATGAATCGTTTTCTAATAAATATTTTTTTTCTTGAAGTAATTTATATAAAATTTTAATTTTTAAATGTGCTTAAGAATTTTAGGTGAATAAATTTTCATTTTTAAATATTTTCTTAAGAATTGTATGTGAACATAATTTGATTTTAAAATATCTCAAATAAATACTATAGATATATAAAAAATAAGATTTATATAAACCCGGAAAAGTTATGTAACAAATTTTATTTAGCAAAAGTAATTACATTTAATTCATTTCTCATATTTTAACTTTTAAAAGTTTATTATTTTAAAATTTTTATTTGATATTTTAACGGCATTGTGAAATATATTTTAAGGTACAGTTATGTTGGCGTATTTTTTAGATAAAAAGGTTCAACTAGAAATATTAAAAAAGTCTTTCTAAATAAAATTGTTGAGGGAATATCTCAAAATTTAAAATGTATTGTTTAAATTAATAAATATTGATAAACAATTATATTTTTTCTAAATGGAATATTTATGAAATAAATATAAAATTATATTTTTTATATAAATAAATAAAATATTTAAGAGAGTTGAGTAAATAGAAGGAGAAAAGAAAGATAAATAATTACAAGAAAAGAGTAAATAATAAATTAAAAT